>JBAJHW010000004.1:44038765-44268765 GCA_037013535.1 Intellagama lesueurii
AGATATAAAAAAGAATAGAGAACAATTTCTTCAGAAGCCCACTCGTTTAAACGGTGAAATTACTGTACAGTGGTGCCTCGCAAGATGAAAGTAATTCGTTCCGCGAGTAGCGCCGTCTTGCGAAATTTTCGTCTTGCGAAAAGCGGTTTCCCATAGGAATGCATTGAAATTTAATTAATGCGTTCCTATGGGGAAAAAAGTCAGAAACCAAAAAAAAGTCAGAAAAAAGTCACTTACCAGGTACAGTAGACCCAGCCCCGCTCCTCACAGTCCCTTGGTAGCCCTGGAACAGCCGGACTCTGTGTGAGCAGAGCGTCGAACAGCTGAGAGTCGGCAACCAGCAGAGAGGCGGCAGCCATTTTGGAGAGGCGGCAGCCATTTTGAGAGGCAGCAGCCATGTGGAAGTATCCAACAGTTAGAACTTACAACTGTAGGTCCCTCCCCTCCCCCACACACAACTGTTCTGAAGCTAGAATAAATCAACCTATATTGAGAGGTAGTAGTAAGAAAGCAAGACATGCCAGAAGAGAGAGTATGGAAGCTGTGGTTCAAAAGACTAAAGATTTTTCAAGCCCTGTTTCTACCCAGACTGTAATTAGTTGGTTAAAAACTTTGGTAGCTAGAAACTAGATACATGTCCCTAAATTTATTTATTTATTTTTTTTATTTATTTATTTGTTTGTTTGTTTGTTTAATTAATATTAATTAAACACTACCCAAAGGTCTGTGGGCGGCTTACAACAATTTAAATACAGTAAAAAGATAAAACAATATGGACTATAACAAACGATTAAATGTTTTACACCTGGTAGCAATTCAAAGTGACATATTATGGTGAAATATATATATATGGTAGAAGATATCTGTGACCTTAAGGAATTCTCTTGTCAGATCCATGGAACACACAAATATTTTTGTAGTAGCACAACAGCCTAACCACACCATGCTCTCAACTTGGATGAAGAGATTCAGAGGTAGTTTATTTCACAGTGAGATTGCTATGATGAAAACAGGTGTCAAAGATTCACTTACATGCACACAGTCACTGAGATGCAAATAATAAGTTGTTTGGGAGGGATAAACCTAAGCACATCACAGAATATCTACAACTGGTGCAGAGCTGGAACATCGAGTCCAGCCCCTGTCAAAGAGGCCCAGTGGGGAATTGAACTCCCAACCTTTGGTTCCACCACCAGAGACCTAAACCACTGAGCTATCCAGCAATTCATCATCAAGTATTTCTTTTTTCATTTCTTTTCCTTTCCTTTTCTTCCGCACCCTTCTTTGGAGCTGCATACATTAAATGTAGTTAATGAGGGCATGTGTGCTATAATGATATAAGGCAGAGAAATCATTTCAAACTAAAACTCCCAGGATACATAAGTCATCCTGGCCACCAGCCGTGCTGGCTGGATATTCTGGGAGCTGTAGTCTCCAGAATAACTCTCTCATCTCCGATACATGAATAAAGAACAACTTGGGTGCAATATATGTTTAGGTGATAGTTAAATGTTAATGGTCATCAGGTTGCATTCTACTGTTTCAATACAGCCAAGGACAACCCATGCATAGGAAATATATTCTGCATATGGAACATTCTTGCGTGACAGGATCACATACAGGAAAACAGGTTTGTAGGGACAAAAACTGAAACTGGTACATAGAAGCATATGATCTTTGATGGATGGCAGATGGCAGATATGCTTGGTTTTGACAATAGTGATAACCTGCTTGTGGTTGGAGAACTCATCCCAGGTACATCTCCCCTCTCTTCCTTTAACAGGCAAAGACTGCTGTCAAAGCTGACAGAACTGATTGTGTGCTCTGGCAAAAAGAGGTCTTCATGGCAGCAACATGCAAGCAACCCCCACAGCTGCACATGAAACATCTATGTTAAGGCTATAATAATTCAGATGTAGGGCCTTCAGAAACATAACACAATGCATACAAAATGTACAGTATACCACAGATATTTGTTTGAGACCCCTGCAAAATTATAATTTCTGCCTCAGTGACTGAGCCTTCAAATACTATAGAATCATGTAATGTATCTCACAAAATTTGATACTGTAAAATTAACAAGCACTGATCACTTACTCTAATGAGTCATTGTTTACAATGGCAGACCATTAATTTAACTTAGGATCTTCAGCCTAAAAGCACAATTTCTGCAAAACACTTAAAACGATTGTAAGACCATAGAAGCCTTCTGCATAACCTATTTAACTGACAAACAATTACATTCTGGATTGAAGAGGTGAAATGATTAAGAATATTTGACTTAGTTGCCATGACAGCATGCATTTTTCATCAGGCAGAGTGTAATTACTACAATTTCAATGATGTAAAATCAAGAAAGATGATAACAAACAGCAGAACCATGGAGATATTGCCATTGCAACCAGGTTACCATAGCAACAGTGATAATAATCTCAGTGATAGATGTTTTCTCTTGCTCTTTCCATTTTGTACGGTTATAACATTCAGAGCTAGTTTTTACCACAGCTTTTTATAGTTTATTAGACTGTCAAAATAGTTTATGAGATGTTGTTGCAAAGGAAATGACTGAGTTCCGCACCCTAATAAAAATGCCAAATACTCTGTTTACATACTGCTAGGGCATTTAGCAAACATTAAAAAATGGTATGAAAAATGGCTTGATATTGTATCTATATTAATCAATTTGCAAGGCATAAGCTTTGCTACTGAAGGTCAAAGGAACACTGTCAAAGCATTACTTTTAAAAAGCCTTTTCAAGTTTGGTCTTACGGCTTAAACAGCCAAACCCCTTTTACCTAAATATTAGTGAAAAAGCAAATTGCCTGCAGCAAAAGACCTTATAAAATTCTATGATGAACAGCAAACCAGGCCACACTGATGGGTTACATTTGCAAGCAGTTAAAAATGTCACATCATAGAACTTGTCAATGAACGTTGATGAAATATTCATTTATCCAATGAAATTTTGCCTTCATTTAAATCAGCAGGAACCTTGTTATTGATTTTATATTAATGGAACTTGGATTCCACCCAATATATTTACTGAAAAAATAATTCATCAACCATTAAGTTGTACACCCAAATATTTGAATCCATATATGTATGGGTGTCTTTGTGTTTGTATCATTTTAAGATATATTCAGTTTTGGAACCCTCAATATAGCCATTCTGTTCCTAACATACAAGATTAATTTTTACTTAAATTTAGAGAATTTTGCAGATTAGATTGCTCTGTGTGCATATATTTCAGACGTTTCAAATTAAACATGATTCCAGAATTTTAAGAATAAAATTTGCAATGTTTGAAAAACACCAATCAACTCTCTTGGAAATTGTGTTGTTTTAAATATCTCACCTATGCCTATACAAGATAGAGATTCTTTCTTTGTTTTTCCCCAGTTCACATTAAGTTTCAGATTTTACATACATTCTGATAACGAGAAACCATGTACTTCCTAATATGCTAAACAGATGCTGCACTTCTAGAGTGTGAAAAAACTCCAGATTTACCTGATATAAACATAAACCAGCCCATACGTCCTAAAATCTCTTGTTCACCATTTTGAGGCTTTCATATACAAGCAATGAGATATTTTCAACTAGGGATATGCAGAAGCCCCTCCTCCCCCAGTCTGCACTATATCTGAATAAAGGGCATACAGATTGAGGCTGACCCAACCTCATCAGGAGATATCCCAGACTGCTCCATCCCCAGGTCTGTGACATTATTTGTGTGTTTCTGGAATTCAGTTTTTTTTTAAAAAAATAAAAATCCTATGACTAGAGTCAGAAAACACAAATGGAGATGACGGAGTGGGTCTATGCAATGCCCTATGTGACCTCTCCACCCAAAGCCCATATAACAATCATCCTTGCAATCAAACACACAGACTCTCAATTCCTATAGTGTAATAACATTTCACTACGTAAAGCAAGTCTTTCTCTTCACCCTACAGCTTTGCAAAATGGCTGGCACACTAGCTACAAGTCACCATATAGTGATATCTGTCTGGGTCCTTCTTAGCACCTGAATGGTTCAGGGTAGATCTTGGGATTTATTGGGTGTGGTGGTGTTCAGCTGTCACCCATCTCCTTTGGCACCAGCAGTTGAATCTACTGTGTTATGTTCAATTTTCTGTTTCCTTTATTCTAATCACTGCAATGTATTTAACTCTATGAATACCAAATTGGAAAGAAAGCATCTGTTGTAGTGTTGCAGTGCCCCATGGGTGACTAGCAGCTCTTTGATCCGTCTCATTGTTGTCCAGAATGGTACAGATACCCCTGATTTGATCCAAGTTTGTACATTTGTCCAAAAATAGTATGTCTGGTCGGGGAGTTTGACACCTGAATATGATGCTTGACACTACCTAGTATCATTGTTGTTAGTATCTGGTGCATGTGACATGTGGTGTGGTGTGTTGCATTGTTGTATGTGTCTCCTGCCTCTTTATATTTATATTTCAAATGTTTACATTACCAATCAGCTGTAAACAACTGACTCTTGCTGGACCAGTAAATTACAGGGACTTGATGCACAGTCAAAAAAATTTATAATGGAAATGTCTAATGCTTTTACAACTCCTGTAAAATACAAATTCTGTAAATCACAATCTGGCAAGCTGCCCACCATGACAATATGCACCATCATTTTGACTAATATTTCACACTTCCTAGGCCACCAGGTTGCTTTGAGACAAAATTACTCGAAGCAGTAACATAGAGGTAGAGCATGTTCCTGGATTTGCAAACTCCGCCTGCTGGTCATGGCAACACACTGCAACATTTTGCACAATACAAACCAATTATTTCAGTTCCAACTGAACCCTTTCAATTCCAACCTTTGTGTGGACTTTTAAAAATTATTTGTAAACATGTTCAACTGTCAGGAGTGAAAGAGATTCTTTTCAAGGCAATGTTATTGTACAATAACCTTGATCTCAGACTTGGAGCTGGCTGATTGTTTTGCATTTTAATATACAGTTGTTCAAACCTTATTTTTAAAGCACAATGTACATTTTCAGGGGTGCTTTTTCTACACCTCCCCTTAATTATTGTAGAATTCTATACACATGGAATTTTACATCTTGACATTCCCGCCCCCTGGCAATTGAGCATGGGGATATCATGCTTATAGAACTGCTCTGTTGTTGAAACATCCATTGGATGACTTCTGGTGCTGGAGTTGAACTGCCTCTGGTCAGACATCATCCACCTGCAGCATCTTACAGCTTTTCTTGCTTGCAGAGCTTGAGTTGCTCAGTATAGTCATCTGCAAAGATCTGAATCCATCTTCTGTTGAAGATCTGGACGTGTTGTTTGTTGCTCTAACCTGAAAAAGAATAGAGGGGGGAAAACCAAAAGAAAACAAAAGAAAAAAATTGCTTATTTTTTTGTCTGCACACAATAGGAAAGTGTGTGTCATGCTTCAATGATTCAAAATATCTTTTTGCTGTTGCCAGCATTTTACTAGCATGGGTGAGGCTCTCAAAACTTATAAATCAAAAATTCAAGAAGTAAAAGTAAAGAACTGGATGCAGTAAGCTACTTTGAAAACATTGCTGAAAAATTTTGCTGAGATAAAAAAAAATCTCTGTTTGTTAGAGACAACATGTCCTTAAAGTCCTAGGAATTGTTAGGATTTCAGGTATACTATAGTTCAAAGTAGAACAGTTGTTCAATTTTACTTGACTGAGTCATTGATATGAAATATTGATTGAAGTCCTTAAAGCATCTCTCTGTAACCAGTCATTTTACTTCCTTGAAAAAAATTGATACCCAGGGATCTTCCAATTTTTCAGAAAGAATGACAACAGTACATACCAAGAGTTTGGTTTGCTGTATATGAATTGAAGTGACCTATTGAGGTCTGTCTGCAGTTTGTTGCAACAAAGATCTGTGACTGTGATCTATGCTGTATCACCTTCCCAGAATTTTCGTCATCTGGTTAAATAAGTTCAGGACTCAGCTTGCCTAGCTTGTAGCCCTTCAAAATCATTTTACATCAACACACCTTCTCATTTCAGTCGATTGTGCACAGTTTCCTTTTTGTGGAGTTTTTCTCCCAAGAAAAAGCAAGGTTAAAATATTCCTGGGTTGCCTAGACTCAGAACAATATCTGATTGGTATCTGATTACCAAGCCTTCTGCCTGGCTTGCCAAAAATGTCTGGTAAGGTGTCTGTTCCCTGAACATGCTTCTAAGATCTCTATTGAATGTTATGGACCTCTAGGGGAAAAAAACCAGAAGCCTGTGTTCATCAAGTAAGGTAAAGGTAAAGGTTCCCCTTGACATTTAGTCCAGTCATGTCCGACTCTAGGGGGCGGTACTCATCCCCGTCTCCAAGCCGTAGAGCCAGTGTTTGTCCGTAGACAGTTTCCGTGGTCACATGGCCAGTGCAACTAGACATGGAACGCCGTTACCTTCCCACCGTGGTGGTACCTATTTATCTACTCGCATTTACATGCTTTCGGACTGCTAGGTTGGCAGGAGCTGGGACAAGTGACGGGAGCTCACTCCGTTGCGTGGATTCGATCTTACGACGGCTGGTCTTCTGACCTTGCAGCACAGAGGCTTCTGCAGTTTAACCCGCAGCGCCACCATGTCCCTTGTTCATCAAGTACACATGCCTAATTTGAATTATCTCAGTCTAAGATCAAAAAGTGGCAATATTCTCTCTCCTCTTATCTTCATCCTCTGCCCTAGCCTTGTTTACAACAAAGCTAAGTAGAAGCCCATCAAAGAACAGTCTAACTATGATCATGCTGTCCATTCAGAGATGAACTAGAGAATGTAAGGAAGATGAGGAAGTGCCTAATTAGTTGTGCAGTGATACATTTTGAAGTGAAGATGCTCAAGAATATACTGTTCTTGAGAAATTTCATTTCTTTCCAAGCTGCTGTGGGGATTGCAGCTAAGTTGAGGAGAAATAAAGAAACCTGGGTGGTAGGGTTTGAAGGCTGATCATCTGTTCCAGCGCATCTGCTCACTGCTGTTTCACAGAACAAAATAAATGCTATCTACAGCAACTAAGTGGTCATAACTTTTCAGTGTTCTGTAACTGAAGCCAATGTGCATGTATGTGGAGGAAGCCCACCAGTAATCTGCAAGAAGAAAAAGGTATGAATTGAAAACTGCAGGAAATTTGCTGTATATACTAGTGTTAATGTTACAAATTCTCCAAGAGAAACCAGAATATGAGTGGAGCAGAAGATGGAACCATCCAGAAATAGAGTGGGGAAAACCTACTCATGTCTGCATTTGACCTTCTTCGAACGGAATTGAGGATTCTCAGCTTTCTCTTCCCGAGCTGGAAACCTTGACAGTAAAAATCCACAAGAAGTAAATACATCCATAACAACAGTTCTGTGGCCTGATCAGTATGCAGGATAATGAGGTGAGATAATCCATCTGTTATGACTGAGTGGACTATTCCGCTTCAAACAGCAGGAGAATGCCATTTTTGAATGTTCACCACTGTTAAAAAAATATTATTTATAACTATTTATTTATTTATGACTATTTAAATATGACTTCTTGGGGTTGTGTCTGTGACTATGACTATTTATGACTACTTATTATTATTATTTATTCATGACTATATTGGCTAGGATTTTAATGCCAGCATATGAGTTGTTATGACTATACAGAACATTGTTATTCTGTCTATGTTATTACTATTAATATATGCATTACAGCACTTGATAAGAAATACTATGGATTAGTATATTAAAACAATTAAGATGGTAAAATTGTAGGAACGGTGCAATATATGTGTGGATCTATTGATATACATTGGTATACAGTTGCCTACTGAATAAAGCAAATAGTAAGAAAACTTGGGTAGTTATTTTACAGTTCTGTTGATAAATGCAATACTTTATATAAGTTTTTAAAAGTCCATTTCAAGTACTTGCTTCAGCTGTATGATCCCCTTCCTGCCCAAAGACTTTACCAACCTATGGGAAGGATTCTAGGGGAAAGTATAGTAGGCCAGGGGCACTTCTGGATGGGGCAGGGGACATTTCACAACCAGATTTTGGAGGATGTTTCAGTGCCCAGTGGTGAACTGACAATGCAGAGTAAAAGAAGGCCATCCAAAGCATGCCCTGGCTGGACTATACTTATTTTCTCCACCTCATGGCTTTTGCCATCAACTGCTCAATGGGGAAGGATTCTTAATTTTCTCAGCACTGTTATTGTGTTTCTTTCTGTATCTTTGCATTCTTTGTGAGCTACTTTGGAAGGATTTGTATTCTGAAAGACAGGACAGCAACATAATAAATAAATATTCGTATAGTGATGCAGTTAATTTTTAAAAGTCTTTTTTAAAGAAACAAATTGCATGCTTCTTTTTTCAAAAGACAGAACACAGGGAGGAAAAGTTTTGCTTCAATCTTCATGCATGCTCATTTTCTTCTTACAAGGGAAGAAGGGTGTTCATTTTATGGAGATAATCACATAGAAATGGTCTGTCCCCCACAGTCCCAAGGAGGTCAGTTCATTCTACCTGCTTGTATCTTTAATACATAATTTTCACTTCATGCTGCTTCTTATATAGACCAGGCCTCTGGTTTTTAAAGATGAGGGCAAGACTTCCAATTGAGTCATGGTTCTTTGATGCAAGAGCTACAAGCTTTTCCAGGGCCAAAGGAACTATAGGTTCTGGGCTTTTTTAAAAAATTCAAACTGGTCTAACGTGGGTGCTGAACTTCCAGGCTTTTCAGTTCCTTTCCTTTTTAAAGATCATCCTCAACAGCAGGTGATGGGCAGAGTAATTCAGACGTGCATGAAATGGAATCAATAATTGTTTTACTACATTAGCAGTGATCTCTCATTAAAAGCTATCAAAAGAAAGTATTGCTTTCCCCGCTGAATTCAATCTGCTCCTGACCATTCCTGTCTTTGACATGGATAAGTACCATTATTGGGAAAGAGGTTGTTAAATGGTACGTTTATTTATTTTTCCTTTGAAATTGCACTGAGGGCACTTTTGGTTTAATGAAACAAAACATGCTTCCTTTCTTATTTTATCTCCAAAACAATGGTACAAAATTAGAAGGATTTTCCCAAGTGCCTTTCTGAAGCAGATACATAGTAAGTCTGCACTGATGCAAGGTTTAGACCTCTGCCTTTCACAGTTCATACAGTATGTTGTTCTCTTGACCCCACACTTACATCTTGCGCTATCCAAATTGAGAACAGATCTGACCAGAGGCAGCTTACATTTGAGAAACTCCAGTTGGGTAAGATGCTGTTTCTGAAGCATTCGTAATGGAAATCCTCATTTTTCAAGAGGGAGTTCAAAATAATTAAACTTACCACCTGTTCCTAATTTCAAAAGGCTGTCCCCTTTTTAATTATACCTGATGGCTTCTGTCCCACAAAATGTTAATATGTATATGGAAGAAACACTTCTGCTTTAATCTGAAGATTAATTGCAAGTTCTGTTGTTGTTATCATGAAGATTCTCATTAACAACATAATGGAATATGTACATTTGAATTATGTACAGTAAAAATTCTATACTATGGTGGGCCATATTCATTACTAGAATACAGCCTTATTATCCTTAATTCTTGTGGTGTTTGCTATGCAGTCTATTAGCCCCAATCCAGTATGCCCAGAACTTGGAAGTAAATTGTTACAAATACATTCTGGCTTCATACTTGTATAGAAAAATGCCGAAATTCTTTGCTACAAATTACTGTGAGGCACTGGACTTTTTAAAAGTCTCTGCTGGTCTGAGAAAAATGTGCATTTTCATGAGCAGTCCCATTCATGCCCAAGTACACCACAAAAACATATACTCAGAAGCTGTTTCCCACATTAAGTGATGGATGGTAATAGCTGAGTAGAAAAATACAAGTGATTGGGTCTTCCTACTTGATGGTTTTACTGAAATAGTCAAGAAAGAGATATGGAAGCCAATGTCAAACTTCCAGATATATGTGTACACCTATTCTGTAATGATTAGAGCAGGATTATGAGGTGTACCGAGATGCAATTGTATCTCTTTATAGAGATGCAAAGCTGTGTGTTTGTGTTTGTAAGTAAATTAAAAATTTAAGTGAAAATTCTCATTATATTTTACAATCGCTTTCTCAGGGCTACCCTAATCAATTTTCGTTGTTATTTATCAAACCACTTTCCAAATTACTGTTATTTCTTAGATTCTCATTGGATGTACTCTGGAAATTTCTTTGGATGATATAAAGCTTCAAGAAAACACTGAAGTTCCTTTTACTATTTGCTCTCTTTCTCTTTAATTTTAGGGGATTATTGCTCAGATTTCATTGTTTAACCACATAGGGCTAGGCTGTGCTTGATTTCCATCTAGTAACTTCTTTAAAATCCTATTAGCAAGCAGTTTCTTCTAGACACTCTGTCTTGTTTCAATAATATTTTTTTCCTTTCAATATAGCTATTAATTAAACTACATATATATGTAGCATTTCATCCAACAGAAAGCTCCTGGACTCAAGATTAAACATGTTTCTGTTCCCTCCCATAATTCTCAAATCTACATGTACTGTACATGATTTGATATTTTTATTTTATGATATACAAATTATTGTACTCCGCAAGCAAAAATAAACAAACCCTCAAAATGGGTCAAATTCTTTCTTTATTTATTTTTTTAAAGATAACAGCTGTCTGGCAACCAATTCAAATAAAATACGGATCTCTCCCTCCCCCCTTCACTTTCTAGACCTTTTTTGGGGGGGAAGTATTTTAATAATTCAAAATTAAAATTTTATGTATCAGTTCTCTTTACCAGACTATCTAACATCATAGGTTATTTTTGGATCATGGTTATAATCCTATGGATATCTTCCTAGGAGTCAACTCAGGATTGAGCTGATATCTGTATTGGATTGTACTGTTATCTATGGCATGTTCCATCCCACATTACGTTTGTCTGGCTGTTCACCTTCTTTGTCCACTTGGTCAGTCTAGATTGTGGAAAAAGCACCTTTAAAAGCTGAGAAGGAAAAACAAAACAAAACCCTATAATAGACTGTATTTGGGGAAATGATAACTTTTGACCTGAGAAAGCAGCCCTAATGCATTTTTTTCTTTGTAGGTTCCCAAGGAAATAACAGTAAGTGACAGACAGAACTGTGTATGGCCCAAGGCCTATGTAGAAAATCTATTAAAAAAGCAAGCTCAATCTTCCCAGTCTAAATACAAAAGTAAAACTGAGCATATCCATGAAAGCCTCACACAATTTCCCTCGAAAGGGCCAACATACTTATATCCAGAACATGTCACTTCTTTGTACCACCATGGTGCACTAAAGAACAGCACAGGTTTGGTCTATTCTGTTCTGTTTTGCTTCGTTTTGTTCTAATACATTGCATGAGCTAGGACAAAAAAGTACTCCAATAGCAAAAAAACCCAATAAATTTGCTGGTTTTTTTTTTTTGTCTTAGATACAAACAAACAACTGTATATGTCAAACAGCTGGAAGTTGGGGGAAATGTTCACAACAATGCCACATAATGCCTTCATAATACATCATGGCATTTCATTCAGAGATATAAGCAGAATAGTGGAAAAAGGAAAGAATACAACATTCTTCTTTTAGAAACCAATTTCCTTATAAGAGAAGGAAACTCCCATCGCAGACTGGAAAGGCAACTTGCTCCTTTGAAAGTTATGGAGCTCTTCATCCCCTGTCAATAGTCATCAGATTTAAAAAATAATAATAAATAAATAATTTAATTTAATTTAATTTAATTTAATTTTTAATTTAGTTTAATTTGATTTAATCTGCTGGCTAGTAAAATTTTTCTGAGTGTATTTACCGCATGCAGAGCATTTTTTCCTGACTTGTGGAGAAGTAGATTTATGCCTTTATATGTTTGAGTACTGCTTCCTGGAAACTCTGGAAAAATCATTCCTTCAGGAGTCCTACAACTTATTTATACAAACAACACAATGGGAACAATGTATGAGAGGAAGTGTGCTTTTTGGCAGTGATCCATCAACCCAGCAGACTTTGGAAAAGTTACTTTTCAGATGAATACTCACAAAATTCCCAGCCCCCCCCCCCCCCAATCAATGGTGGCTAGAAGATTCAGAAATCAAACACTGACCATTAGTTAAGACAAGTACAAAAACAATTGCCAGAATCTTATAGGTGTTGATGTAAGGTTTGCATAATATGCCATGACTAATTACTAAGTGTCAAGGCACATCTCGGTTGGGTGCCTAATCATGCGCCCAGTTGCTCAACTGAGATGCACCCTGGCACCGCATCTGTTAGCCACAGTTAGCTGTGGTGAGTTAGGCAAACCTTACACCAACACTGACAATACTCCTGCCGGTTAACAGTTAAATATGAGTACTGATACTTGTTGTGGTTGTGAACTGATTTATTAGGAATACTGGGTACACAGATATGATGCTTCAGCATCCAAAGGGAAGATCTTAAAAGAAGTCAGGTTGAATACCTGTGTATACTTCAACTGAAAAGTAAGAGGTTTAGCTTCAAAATATACTTATTCACCAAAAAGTACACAAAGTGGAAGATAAGGCAATTATTTCCCATCCTGTTCTGCAGTTTCAGCTATTATGCTTACTTACAACTTATCTCTCATGCACTGTGGCTATATGATTCCCAATTACATAAATCAGTGTAGACAACTTTGCTGGCTCTGTACACCAACTATCTGCTCCTGAGATCCTGCAGGGGCTGCATAGACTACTTGTGCCAGAACCTGCAATGAACAAAACTAGAAGTGGCCAGAAATCCACTCCTAATTTTGAAAAATTAAGAGTTTGTTTGTTTGTTTGTTTGTTTTTTATGTCAAATGGTATGGGGGCTGTGAATAACCCATATGAAATGTGGATTTCAAGAACACCAGTGTGCTATTTTTTGAGTGGGAGAGACTAGGGGTGCAAAACCAGCCATGGGGTCCCCTAGCTGTACTTTGCCCATCTCTGCAATGATGTGATTTGTATTATTTCACACAGGTTGTCCTGTGTGGTGGAAGAGCTGGCCAATTATCCTGGCTGCCAAGATGAATGGGGCATCCAGATAAGCATTGATATCAATGGAGACCTTTCAAAAGCAGTACAGGAGAGAGGAGCAGAAATCCCTCAAAGGCTGTGAGGAAAATGGCAGGATAGTAGGTTGTAAACTCCCCCCATTCTCCCCTAGAGTTCATTTATTTACTTTTATTTATTTGTCTTTATTTATAGGCCACCTTTCTCCCAATAAGGGAACTCAAGGTGGCTCACAGTATTAAAAAGAATAGAATTAAAAGCACAATAAGCTATACATTAAAAAAAAACAATTAAACTATAAAACAGATTAAAATACAGTGAATAATTAAAACCGTGTAAAATGTTTAAAACTATTTTAGTTTTAAAATGGCATTCAGGGACTCAGTCATGATTGTTAAAAGCTTGCCTGAAAAAAGCTGTCAGCAGAAGGATAAGAGGGAGGGGTCCAGCCTGACCTCCCAAGGGAGAGCATTTCATAACCTGGGAGCTGCACAGAGAAGGCCTTCTCCTGTGTCCCCATTAGCCGAGCCTGCACTGGTGATGGGACCGAGAGGAGGGCCTCCTGTGGCTATCTTAAGCGCCTGTAAGGCTCATATGGGGGGGATACAGTCCTTCAGGTAGCCTGGACCCAAGCTGAGTTATAAAGAATGTCTCATGCAGTTTGGCCCTAAATTTGGAGATGACTAAATGGAAAGGTGTTTTTCCCCATTAAACCACTGGGGAGTGGAAGATGTATTATTCTTACATATGACAGGAATAGTGGAGTGACACTCACTGACTCTCAGACTAGCATTGTCCCACTGGCCCTGCAGCCCCGTAAAATATTGTTTATTTAGTAATATATTGTTATGATTTTAAATTGTTAAATTGTTACATCATATGTTGTTACCCGCCCAGAGTAGTCTATATAACTAGATGGGCGGGCTATAAATGTAATAAATAAATAAATAAATAAATAAATATTATCATTGTATACACGTAGGCCTCCCCCATTCCATGGGGCAAAAACTTTTGGAATTAGGGTCTGACACGTAGGAATTCTGGAAGAACCCCTTCTTTCCACGTGATTAACAATTTTGTGAGCGATAATGCTGAAACAAGGCTATGATATATTGCTTTGGCCTCTGGCAGATGAACATTTGAGGGAAAACAGAGGTGGCAAAAAAATTCATTCTGTTAATTATTTTGACCATGCCAAGAACTTTAGGATTTTTTGCTCTACAAATCCCATTATTCTCTATTCTGGGAGATCTACCTGACGAACACCTAAATGCAGCTCACCTGAGAGAAAGGCCTATCTTAGAAGGCTTCTTTGAGGCATAGCAAGGCCTCCACCCAAGCTTCCTGTTCCTACCCCGTGCTAGCTGGAAGCTTTCTTTCTGACCAGGAAGCTAGGTGCATCTAGGCCTAGCTAAGTTTCAAAGCCTTCCAGTATAGGTAGGGTTGCCAGATACATGGGTACCAAAAGGAGGACATAGAAAGACAAAAAAGAGGACAGAGGAGGACGTATTGAATGTTTCATTTGAATCGTTCCGGATTAAACCTGCAATCAATACAATTTTATTACAATAGCTGCCAATAAATGTATCTTAGTGAACCGACCAAGAAACAGTCATGTTAAAATAAAAATAAATTCAATGGAGGCTTTTTTTTTCAAAATACCAAAAAAAATATATTTAAACAGCCAATTGTACAATTATTACCTTATAATCTTTATTAATTACACGACATATCCTGGCGCCTGCTGTTGTTGCTCCTTCACTTGCGCCAAGGCGAGCTCTGCAAGAAGGTTCCCCTTTCTTTCCCGCCTCCTTTTGCTGCAGTGGCAGCGGCGGCTGCCACCTCTTCTCCCTCTCCCTCTTTCTCTGGCAGGCGCCTGGCGTGGAGCCCCGCTCTTGCTCTGGCTCCCCTTCCCTGCAGCTTCACTTCTTCTCTGCCAGCCTTCCTCAATCTTTTCTAGCCGCCGCCGGCGGCTTTCCTTTCTCGACTCCTGCTGCTCACTCGAATACCTCCGGGCAAACCCATAAACTTTTTTCCCCCTTAAAAAAAAAAGATCCTGCCCTTCTACGGCCGCCGCTCTCTCTCGACTCTCTCCTTTTGTTTTGCCTGTTCCCTCTCACTCGTGGTGTGTGTGTATATATATGTATGTATATATCTTGCTCTCCTTTCCTTGCTAATCCTTACACGCAACTTGCTCAAAGCGAAGCAGGAAGTCACCTCCAGAAGCAAAGGCTCCACGTGGGCGTGGCTGATTTACAGCCCAAAGTGGTGTCTTAGATTGTGACTCCATCGGAGACTGCTTTCCACCTTCCACCTCTCCCCCTCCCATCCAAAATTATAACATAAAATATTACAAAAGCCGGACATTTTAAAGGTTTTTAGCTCTGCCTGCTGAACGGAGGACATTTGCCGGACGTCTGGCAACCCTAAGTATAGGTCTTTTTCTCAGGTGAAGTACATGTTGGATTCTCTCCATTAGGTAGAATTCCCAGACTGTAGAATTATGGAATTTTTAATCCAAAAATATGGAAGTCCCACCCATATGTTCCATCAGATCTATGGTGGCCACTTCTACAACATAAAAAATGAGGGCAAAAAAAGACCCAGTTTGCCTAAATTTGATATTCATATGCACTAATGCAAAATTAGAAATGATTTTCATAATTTAAACAGCATTACAGTGTCTCTCCTGGGAGTGGGGAAAACTGTGACCGAGTGACTTCTGTGATTCTTGAGTCCACTGTCCAGGTGCTCACTGCAGATTATCAAACTCTGATCGCCCTCTGTACAGCTCTTTATCTTTAAATAAGATGTGGACTGGACAGCTCTTCCACGGAAGAACACTTTCAAAAAGAAGATTGTCCTGTGGTAGGCCTTCAAATGGAGCACTGTCCTTTCTAAAAGAGGACATGTGCCACCATTTCTGAGACATGATACTAAGAAGTGATACAGAAAAAGATGAAATAACGTACAAACAAAAGGAAAACCAGGCCATACACTACCTGGAGCATGAACCACTGGAGTACACAACTAGTATCCAGACAATGAACACATGTTATTTCCATGCTAATTCTAACACGACTTTCCATTCATTTGCCATATTCGTTACACTTACTCCCATGCTGCTTTTGTGCTTAGTACTTTCCACTACAATTACCTTTCTTTATTCATTCACATTTTACATAGAATCCAGACACTCTATTGAACATTTATTGCATTCTTTTTTTCTGTTTTTCTCTCCTCCCTTTTTTTCAGAGTGGATTTGTGATGGTGGAGGGGTTAATACAACTAGTGTTTGAGCTGAAGCTTTAAACTGTTTTTCCCAAATCTTTGCACCCCACCCCAAGACACAGTGTAAGCCTCCCATTTCTATTTTGTGCTTTTAAAATATTTTGGTAAGACCTCATAATGTCCATTTGTAAGAGTTGACAAAACATCTTGGGAAGATGCCTACATCCCTCCCAGAGACTTGGGCTGCAACTACAGAACCTAGAGAAAAGCAGGTTTCATCACTTCACAACGCCAGCCTTACTGAGGTTTAAAATGGTTCCCATTCTGTCAGCTAGGCTTGTCTGGTGGGTGGTCAGGAGATGGCTGCAGCAGTGGCAGCTGCAGCAGCATCTTCGATGGCCCAAAAGACCCTACTGCTGCCACTGCTGCCACTGCATTCCCCAACCACCACCTCTGTCCAACAGTCAGCCATGGAAGAGAGCTTGTCCAGCAGTTGGATCGAAGGCAGCAGTTTGGAGCAGTGGTGGTGTTTTCAATAGCAGCCGTGACCCCTCTGCTGTTACTGCTGCTGCTAATGGGATCTATGGCACTTCTGCCACCATTCAACCACTTGAAACACATACATTAAAACAGAGGTTCATTTCAAACAGTTTCAGCTTGGTTTGCAGATAACCCACAGTGAAAAAGCTCACTGGAGTTACTTTCAAACATGAAATTCTTGGCTGCTACAGTAAATACAAGTGCAATGGGGTACCCATTTGTTTTTAAAGAAAACTGTGAAAGTAAGGAAGAACTCTCAGTCCCCACCTTACATTTCCAAGAAAAGAAACAAAACAACAATTCAAGGAAACCCATAATTAAACCCTCCATCATATGAAGAACTGAAACAGAGGTGGGCAATGTCCAGAGATCTAAGAGCTGTATATACCCACCTTGGAACTTAGAGGGTCATAATCTCCCTGCACACTCCACTTCGCCCCCACTTAATTAATTAATTAATTTTATGAAATTACCCTCAAGCCCTCTATTCACCACATTTTTTAAAAAAATTACAACTTGAGGATGTTGGAGATGCAGGGGGATGCTGCTCTGCAAAAAGATGGCAAACTGCCTGTCAGGATCCTACAAGGGAATTCATTACTAATTCTTCAATTGCTTAAAAGGAAATAATAAAAGAGACAGATGTTGTAAGGAGAAAATTTTAATTCCCTTTGCTATGGGACTAACTTCTGTGGAAATATTATGGAGGGATCTTTGCCAGATGTGTACAAGAACCTAAATATGCCACTATATTTTAATACTTTGTGAAACATGCATTTTAAATCTGTGTCCAGATAATTCTAGAAAATCAGTGCTTCAACCATGCATAAGATTATACTGTATAAGTGAGATTAGACCAAATACAGCTGCTTCTTTTGGTGTTCATTACATTTTATATCTTGCTTTTAATGATGCATGCCGGAGTATGTATGTAGTAGCACACCACACAGAATTCAGTGATCAGTTACTTACTTCAGTTTAGAATTGCAACTCATTTTCTGATCTTTCTCACTTTTTGATCACAATAATCAAGATGATTCTTTTCTGCCTGTTCTTTTTAATTTTTGTTGAAGCAAACAATTGGTTTTCTTTTCCAATTACTTCCCTCACCCTGTTTCTTCCCTTTTTATCTTGTCATATTTCCTTCCACTGAGTTCACTTCATTGTTGCCGCTGCTGCCTTTCCCCCTCTGATTTCTCATAATCTGTGTTTCAAATCAACTGGAATTAAAAGTGTTTAACTAATTGGATCACGTTTAATGTGATTGAATAATTTTGCTCCTAATCTCTGTGTTTGCCCTAAGTGAGAGATCAGGGGGAAAATGAATGAAAAAACCCACATTATTATCATCATATAAAGACAACCCAAAACTTCATATGGGGATTTAACTAAAGCAAAGATATTTAACTACCAGTGCTTAAAGGAGGCAATAGCAAGACCATTGTTTAAAAAGCCCTCTTTGGATCCCACAATACTGAATAATTACCAACCAGTATCTAATATTCCATTCTTGGGGAAGTTGCTAGAGTGGGTTGTGGCCTCTCAGCTTCAGAGGTTCCTGGATGAGACAAATTATTCAGACCCATTTCAATCTGGCTTCACACCTTGGTGGATGACCCACCCTGGGAACTGGATGGGAGTCTGTGTATCTACTAGTTTTGCTGGATCTCTCAGTGGCTTTTGATACTGTTGATGATAGTATCCTCCTGACCCATCTCTCTGGAATGGGATGGGGGGCACTGTTTTATGGTGGCTCCAGTCCTTCCTGGAGGAGAGAACTCAGAAGGTGGTGATGGGGGATTCCTGTTCGACACCCTGGCCACTGACCTGTGGGGTCCCTCAGGGTTCTGTTTTGTCTCCTATAACATCTACATTAAACTAGTGGGATAGAATGTCTGGAGTTTTGGGGTGTTGGTGTAACCAGTATGCTGATGGCACCCAACTCTACCTCTCCTTGCCACCTAAATCGAAGGAAGTTGTTTCAGCTCTAAATTAATGTTTGGTATCAGTAATGGACTAGATGAGGGTGAATAAATTGAAAATTAATCCAGACAGGACAGAGGTGCTTGTGGTTAATCGAAAGGCAAATCAAGGAATAGGGATGCAGTCTGTACTAGATGGGGTTACACTCCCCCTGAAAACACAGGCACACAGTTTAAGGGTGCTCCTGGATTAATCTCTTAGCCTGAATGCCCAGGTCTCAGCGGTGAGCCGAAGTGTATTTGCACAATTAAAGTTAGTGCACCAGATACATCCATTTCTGGAGAGATCTCATTTGGCCACTGTCATCCATGCCATACTTACTTCCTGGCTGGATTACTGTAATGTGCTCTATGTGGGGCCATCGATGGAAAGTGTCAGGAAACATCAGCAGGTCCAAAATGCAGCAGCCACTGTGGCTGGTTGAAGGGATCACATAAACCCCCTGTTACAGCAGCTCCACCGGCTGCCAATCAGTTTCCAGGAACAATTGAAAGTGCTGGTTTTAACCTATAAAACCCTAAATGGCCTGGGTCTACGCTATCTCAAAGACCATTCCGCCCATTATGCGCTGGTTCAGGTGTTAAGATAATCAGGAGAGGCCTTTCTCTCAGTCCCACTACCTTCACAGATGTGTCTGACAGAGACACAGGAGAGAACCTTCTCTGTTGTTGCTCCCAGACTGTGAAACTCCCTCCCATGGGAGGCCAGACCGGCCTCAAATTTGCTGTCTTTTTGAAAGCAGGCAAATAACTTTCTCTTCAGGCAAGGTTTCTCTCAGTGACTGCCTACATGAGTGACTAGCTACATGGCTGGCTATATGAGTGACTTTTAGATGGATTGTCATGCATTACTACTCTGACTGGGTCTTTAGTACTACTTATGTTTACTATCTCTCAGAGTGGTGTTTGTTCCTTTTTAGTATTTGCATACTTATTGTTTTAGCTTTAATATTGTCTTTTAATTATGTAAGCTGTGTCTTTATACTCATTGTTTTCAGCTTTAAATATTGTCTTTCAAGGATGTAAGCCACCTTGGGTGGTTTTTAATGAGAAAGATGGGCTAAAAATATTTTAAATAAAATAAAAATAATAAATTTCATTTTAGCTAAAATGCTTCACAGATTGGTAAATATGAAGAGGTTTTGTGTTCCATTACTTGAAATGTTTATTTTATTCTCTTTTAATTTAAAAAATGTTATTTCTGCACAAAGGTTTTTTTAAAAAATCAGAAACAAGATAGGATAGCATATATTTTAAAGTGCTCCTTACAGTGAAACATATTGTAAAAATTAGCCATTGACTAATCACTGGTCACATACTGTACATGCTGTAAAAAGGGCCAGTTCAACAAGCCAAAACGTCAGCCTGTCAGCTGGACTGTTAGCTACCGTTATTCAAATTTCACCCTTTGGAGAACCTCAAGAATAATACTTAGGAATGGCATTGTCATGCTACTGCTCTGTGCACTGAGACAACCCAAAACGCCTGTCATGTTCAGAATTGCAATGGAATGATAGAGTGCTATGAACAAGATTAGGTCAGTCCTGTTTTACATTAGCATTATATACCTAACAGGAACCAACCTCTTCCACAATAGCTATGTGGATGAGATTCCAAAAACGATCTAGGGAGTGCAAAGTGCAGCCTTGGGGCAACACAAGGAACGCCAAGATTATTCTTGTGAACTCCAGTCTCCCCCCCCCCCTCTCATTTTTATGGCAAGAAAAAAGGTGAATGGCAGCATTTGGAATTCAGGACTGGTTATTCATGTTTTAAATAGATCACAGAATATACTGCACCATTTAACCTCCCCAAAATATGCATTCTTTCAAACTGGACATTTCTAGTTTCGCTTTGGGGGGAATAGCATTTTTGGCAGTCCTTGTGGCCCTCTGGATCCACCACTGGTGGATCAGCTCAGTGCTGATCCAAGGCATTCACCTGAGCTATGCAAACAGCTGAAGTGAGGACAAGGTGTGTGTTGGAATTATTTAAACCTCGTATGATGCCTTCAGTACGTTTGGCTGGGAGGGACCTTTCTGGGTTGGGGGTGACTGTCAATCAGTCCAGCAGTAACCAATTGTTCCTTTCTACAGAGCCTCATGGCACAGCGGTTAAATGTGGGTGATCACGGAACAAAGGGAAGGCAATTAGCCTTTAGAGAATAGTACAAAGAAGAGTCGACCACAGATGTCCGAGCCAGCGGAGTCCAAGGCAACGCCTTGAGAACTCTTTTTATTAACTTAGCACGATTAGATAGAATGTTGTGAGAATTCAGATAGGATACTAGTTACCTAATTGCCACTAGGATTGGCCGGAGAAACCCTTTGATCTAATGCTCTAACTCTAAGCAAAAGGGCAGAATGAAGAGTCACCCCGCCCGCTGGGAGCCGCTGCTCCTGCGAGGAGTGTTTGCACTCACTGAAATGGAATGCAGCTAACAACCTTGGGCAGAGTTTTCCCACAGTTAAACTGCTGTAATGCAGTAGAAACTGTGCTCACAACCCTGGGGTTCAATCCTAGGTAGCCGATTCAAGGTTCACTCAGCCTTCCATCCCTCTGAGGTTGGTAAAATGAGAACCCAGCTTGCTAGGGGGTGGGGCAATGTGTAGCCTGCATAACAAACTTGCAAACCACCTAAAGAATGCTTTAAGCACTATGGGGTGGAATATAAGCAACAGACTTTGCTTTGCTTTGCTTTCCTGCCTCTCATTTCAATTGTTCCTTCCCATACTTCTCTGCTTAAATGTCTTTTCCCCTGTCTTTTTAGTTTGCTGGAATTTATGCAGTTAGTGCAGTAAAAGTGTAATCTGAAACTCTGCTGGAAGCAGTCAGGATAGTCTGTTGATGCCTATTGCTGAAAGTTTGTAAGCAGTAATTTTTTGTACAGTGTGCTGTTTTTGATCTGATCACAACTGAAGCTAAATTAAGCCTTTTTATTATTTCTCTTACCAGTGTCTTAGAGTGAATTATTGAGACTGTAAGTGCCAGTTGATGAGACAATAAGTTCTACTCTGGGGAGACTTGAAGCTAATTCTGCTCTGTAAGTCCCTGCATGTCTGCTGCATAACTAGAGGCTTTTTAAACCTAAATTCAAAACTTTGCAACAGTATGGATGAGCACTTGGCATGGATATATTAAATAATCAGGGCTTGAAAAAAATTAGAATGTCTCACCAGTCAATAAAAAATTTCACCAGTCAGCATGACCAGACTATAGCCTTGCAATTTATTGGGATTGGGAATCACTGATTTATACCCTTAGACTTGGGTTGCTTTATTACCTGCGTGCCTGTGGGGTCATGAAGCTTGTATTTTGAATGCCTTTCTTTTGAATGTCTCCAGCAAAAATAAAACTGAAAGCAAAAGTGCCCGGCCTCTTAAGGAGCCATGGTTCCCTTCCACCCCAGGATGTGTCCTTGTTCAGTTGAAATCGGGAGCAGGGAATCTCCATATTCTCCAGCATGGGACTACTCTACATTCTCCTGCAGAGCTATATCTCTATGTGCCGCTCGAACTCTCTTCTCGCGAGAAGAGGGCAGTTTTCCTTTTGCAATGGGAGGGGGGGAGGGAAGGACTGCAGGATTAGAGAGAGAGAGACAGTCAGAGGGAAAGGAGGCAGGCAGGGAGGGAGCTGTGACTCGTCGAGCAGCATTTTTCACTCATCACAGAAGAGTGGACGAGTGCATTTTTCAAGCCCTGTAAATAATAATCATATGCCATCAAGCCCCACCTCAAATCTCTCCATCCCCTGGCTGAGTCAATGCTCTCCCACACACTGAGCATGAAGATTTCACTAAGGGTGTCTAGGTGTTTTCAACTGACAATACTCACAAGCTCAGCTATTGTGAACCCTCATTTATCAGTCTAATTTGACAGGGATGGGATTTGCCCTGGGATAATGGCTGAGCTTGGACCTCCCTTTCTTCAGGACTGGGCTGACAGCTGAACTTCAACCTCCCATCCTTCTGCAATATACTGAGAATCAGATTACTAACAACATCAAAGTAATAACAGCAGCCTGCAGTTTACTGATTAAATACTGGCAAACTTCACAAACACCATTAGTAAATGAGTGGTAATAAAAGACCACTCATATGCTTATGAACAAAGAATCTACCTCTAAGTCATTGTGGGGGAGAATTCTGTTCAAATCATTGCAGGGAAAGAAACTCTGGTCTTGGTTTCTTAATAATTGCAATATATATTTATCAGAAACAAGTTTGGATATATTATCTGGAAACGAATTTACTGTTTTCTGTATATAGAAAAGCTTGACAGAATCTTGTTAAGAATATCCATATGTGCAAGAACAGTCAGACAGCTTTTTTTCTTTCTCTTCCAATTGGGCCATCCTTTGTGCAATCAGACTGGTTATACACTGATTTCACAACTGGCCACGCCAAGGAGAGCCTACTGAGTGAAGAAATGTGATCACTCTTCTACAGTTTCACAAGCCAGTAAGATTCAGTGATTGATTAAATAAAAGTTGTTTGGTTTAGATTTCTTTTAAGTTAGGCACTTGGTCCAATGAACCCTGGCTCCCCTGCATGACTACTACTGGACGGCTCAGGGGCTTAGGTATCTGGTTGCAGAGCCAGAGGTTGGGAGTTCAGTTCCCCACTGTGCCTTCCTGACTCAATGCTCCTTCTCCCCAAACATGCAAAAAGTGAATGGCAGCATCAATGGTGCTTGATTTTCCATCCCTGCCTTTCCAACCCTATGATGTATTGAATAAGCCACTGCTTATTCTGTCTTTCCATTATCATCCACCAGGCTGAGCATCCCTTGGATAAGGCAGCTGCTCCACTGAGATATCAGTAGTGTATCTCCGGTTCTAGCAAGAGGTAATTTGTGAGTAAAGCAAGGGTGCCCTCAACCTGAAATAGTTGGGTGAGATGCTACCCTGCTCAGACTATGACTTACAGGAAGTCCCAGAATTATATAGTTTTGCTTTATTATTTATTAGGCCACCATCTAAAGCCCTCTTAAAGGGATAAAGTCCCATTTAACACAATGGGATTTGCTTCTCAGGAAACATTAATTAGATCCTGCTCTTAGTTATCTTTGAACATACAGGCTAGTGAAATCCCACTGATGGCATTCAAGCAATCTGACTTTGAGTAGGATTGCCTTTATAGATTCTAAGCAAATATACCACATGGAAGTTCTATTTATTTTAAAGTAATATTGTTAGAATTTGGATGAAAGGGTATTTTTCTAAGCTTCATTTTGTTTGTATGCTCTTTATTTAAATCAACATTAAATTATCCCACAAAAGCCCTCACAGAGGAAGCTAATTTGAAGAAAGCTAAATAAACCAAGTTATTTGGAGGTAAGGAGAAGGACTTGGAATGTGACAAGATTTCAGAGATGAGACTGAAAATAATACTGCATGTATTTCATAAGGGGGAACACAGAAGAATGAGTTACCAAATGCACAGCAAAGATTTTAGGAAAGGCATATGAGCATGAGAAGCTTAACAGAGGTAATATCTTCTCAGACCTCAGAAGAACTATTTTGTCACACAAATCACTGTTTCCTTCAGTGATATTATCTTCTGTTGGAAAACATTATTTAATAATCTCTGTAGAGAAAACAATTACATACATTGAGTACAATTCAGAAAGGATACTCTCTAATCTGAAACCATACCAAAAATAGCATCCCCTGTACCCTTGCAGTCCAACTTCATCCTTTGTGTAGTTATGAGGGTGGGCCATCTAAACACAAGACAGTGGGGGAGGGGAAAGAGAGAGGAAATATAATAACTGGTTTGTTGCTTGTGATTTACATGAAGGTTATTGTGACAGAACATGACAGAAGGCCTGTAATTATGATGCTCCAAATCAAACTGAAGTTGAAGATTATTTTGCTGCTTTCATCCAGCTATCTTTAAAAATGCAACTTTTTAAAGGGAAAACTACCAATTTCTTGTCAGCTCACAAGAACTTGGAGAAACTTTTTCTATCAGGCCAGTGACAACTTCCCACTTCATAAAAACACTTTGGTAATTCAGTCTGCCATCAGTCTTCAACTGTACAAGTATAATTCACAGAAATACTGTGATAGCTTACATGAAAATACTGCTTTAGAAAGGAACTCTGCAGGTAAATGTTATGGTCTACCACCATCTACCCCTGACAATTGTTATGCTAAAATTTTCAAACTCAGAAATGCCAGTCTGTGTGTACATGTGTACATGTATAGATCAGCAGATGTGCAGACAAACACATTACATGTGCCTTACTATTGCCTTTTGCCAATTTACACTCATTGATTGATTGATTGATTGATTGATTGATTCTCTGCCTTTCTCCTCAAGTGGGCCCAATATTAAAAACAAACAATGTTCAAAACTTAAAAAACAACAACAAATGGGTCCACAGCTTGGGAGCAGTGACAGAAAGGCAGACCCAGACTCCCCTGGGTCCCGTGTTATGGCCTGGCCTTCCATGTGTTTCTGTGGTTCTGTAATGACGGCTGCCGCATGGCAGTCTGCAAGGGAGCCCAGGAGAAGGACAGGGTCATGCTGGCAGCCAGGGATTGGCTGGCAAGACTGAGGGCGGGGGTGGCCGCAACCCCCCCAGATAAAAGGGGGGGCATTCTCAGGCCAGGCCTTGTGGAGGCCTTCGCAGCATTCACACTCCCTACCCACCCCGTTCTTAGTACAGTTAAGTGTTCTTAAGAAGGATTCATATTAGACGGGTGATTTATTATTACAATTCAATTTGTATCCATGTCACAGCTTTGCTGGTGGTTTGGGAGCATTGGGGATGGATCGGGGGGATAATAGAGGGCAGGTGGGGTCCAGTCCGCTGCTATCACTGAACCCCCACCCTTTGTGGGGGGTAGGGGCAAGGACCAGAGCGGCCCCAGCTCGGGGGGGCAGGGCTTTGGCCTTGCCCTTGGGTGACAGGGAGCCACGGAGTGGCATACGCCTGTGTGGTCTCTAAGGAACTGTCACCCCAGGTCATTTCCCAGAGAGGTCTGGAAAGTGGTGGCTACATCAGTGATGGATCCAGATCTGACCCCAATGCTTAGCCAGGAGAACTGCGGTTGGAATTCAATTAATAAAGTTGTGGCCTTTTAACTTCTAGTTCAAAGTGTGCAGTGTGTGTATTGTTTGTGGGAGGTACCGGGACCGGCTCAGCCATAGGCCCACAAAAGGGCTTTTCTCATGTCCTCACCAAAAGCACCTGTGAGGTTGGTGCAACCTAGAGAAAAGTCTTCCCTGATTATTTTAAAACCTAGCCAGGCTCATAAAGGGAAATGTGGTCTTTTAGGTAGCTTAGACAAATAGATGTTTAGGGCTTTACAAGTCAAAACCAACACTGAATTGTGCCTAGAAAAAGATTTGCACAAGCCCTATTCAGGCTTGAGTGTAATAATGAATAAATTTGTAATGCTCATGTGGATGCAAATGTAAATCCTGTCCAGACAAACACTCAAGGAGGTCTTCTAGTGATGCATCTTTGTAGAAGGACTGGCGCAGAGCAAGTCTGATGCATCCCCACTTGCCTCATATGCATTCAAACTGATGCCTAAACAGGGCGGTAACATAGGATTCATAGGTATAATCACTTTGATGGCCAGAGGATTCTGAGATGTAGCTTTGCCAACCTCTGCTTGTCATGAGACTCCGAACAGATACCTTTACATTGTCTTCAGGTTCTGTGGCTTTTCTTATTTACTCAAGGACTCTTGATATTTAGGTTTGGGTTTGATTTTTTAGTGAATAAACTACAACTTCTTGGTTCTATGTTGTAGAAAGTTGTAGTATAAACACATATCTCCTTTTTGCAATGTATAAGGACAGGGTTTCCCCCCCCCCATGTTGTTTTTCCCCCTCATCCATATATTTGTTTATAACCACTAAATGCAAAGTGACAGGGTGACTAGTATTTGAGGGAAAATATGCTATTTTCAGATCAGATACCAGCTGTCAAGTTAGATAAAGAGTATGGCATCAGAAATTTTACAGCCCAGTTCACAAGATTTTTATGTGTCTGAAACTCACTAGTTTGTGTGAAATGGTTGCTTGTATATCCTGCATATGGTGTACTTGATAAGAGCTTGCATAAAGACTTAACCAAAGGTAACCCTGGTTCAGAGAGTTCTCAATGTACGTCAACACAGAGTTATGTGGAATTAGTGAGAACCTTTTCATGTACTAGAGATATTTAACTCATATTTGCTCAAAAGTATCTAACTCTCAAGTAGGTATATATAGGACTGCATTTCCCCATTGTATTGAATTCATCATCAATGCTCTATTAACCATATGGTGAGATGAGATATGGATTTCAGTTCTTTTCAGAGAGTTAGCCCTATCAGTCTGCTTTAACATGCATAATAAAACCAGAACCAAACCCAAAGTCCTGTGACACCTCTAAAACTAAAACACTACTGTTCTTATTTCTATGTGAGCTTTTGTGGATCACAACTCACTTTCTCAGACTAGGAAAAATGGAACCAAGAAAGATCTCACTGAAATCTGTATTAAAGGTCATTTTGATTTTGTGTCATTATATATAATGTAAATTATGTTTCCTTGTAACTGCCAGGTCAACAGGGAGGAATTTATGTCTTTTCTGTTCTGTCCTTATTGCAGGAAACACTTAAAGAAGAGTACAGTCTCCCATCCAGATACCGGGCCAGAATCCAAACTAACAATTTTTCTACCACAGCTAGATTTCAAATTATATACCCAAGCGATCCTTTTAAGAGAGTTTCTTTTATATGTCAGCAAGCTGCATCTTCTTACATTCTATGCCTGGACTTTGGCCAAGAGACATTTCCCATCCTTAATTAAACTTGTACACAAATCTATTTCACAGGAAATCAGACCTTGGTCCAAAAGCCCACTACAGTCTCCCCTGATAGACAAGAGTTTTTTTCTGTGTTCTGTCCTCCACAAGAAAGCAGTTCCAGATTTCTCAGAAAACCTTTCTGAAGCTCTGTTGGTGGGCATCCAAAACACATGATTTGCCATGGTGGGAAAGAAATGCAGCACCAGATATGACCTTTGTTCTGATCCAACAAGATTGTCTTGATTACATTTTCGCAAGGTGGTTTACAAATAACTGTGGATGCATGATAATGGCTGAGCTTTGAATGTTAATTTATCCTTCTTACATAACTACTAGCCTTTGGGTGATTATTATTATTATTATTGTTTATTTAATTTATATCCCACCCTAAATGACCGAAGTCTACTCTGGGCGGCTAACAACGGTATTAAAATAAAATAAAACAACAATATTACTACACTAGAGGATGGCGAAATAAGTTAGGTATCGACAGGAGGGAAGGCCTGTCTGAAGAGCCAGGTCTTAAGTTGGCTCTTAAAAACGCCCAGCGAGGGAGCCAGACAGATTTCTGGGGGGAGATTGTAGCTATAGAGTTCAATTCAGACGATTATCGTATCTACTATTGTGGGCAAGAATCCCCTAGAAGAAATGGAGTAGCCCTCATAGTCAACAAAAGAGTGGGAAAAGCTGTACTGGGATACAATCTCAAAAATCATAGAATGATTTCAATACGAATCCAAGGCAGACCTTTCAACGTCACAGTAATCCAAGTTTATGCACCAACCACCAATGCTGAAGAGGCTGAAATTGACCAGTTCTATGAAGACTTACAACACCTTCTAGAACTGACACCAGAGAAAGATGTTCTTCTCATTACAAGAGATTGGAATGCTAAAGTAGGGAGTTGAGAGATAAAAGGAACAACAGGTAAGTTTGGCCTTGGAGTTCAAAATGAAGCAGGGGAAAGGCTAATAGAGTTTTGTCAAGAGAACAAGCTGGTCATCACAAACACTCTTTTCCAACAACACAAGAGGCTACTCTACACATGGACATCACCAGATGGGCAATACCGAAATCAGATTGATTATATTCTCTACAGCCAAAGATGGAGAAGCTCCATACAGTCAGGAAAAACAAGACCTGGAGCTGATTGTGGCTCTGATCATCAGCTTCGTATAGCAAAATTCAAGCTTAAACTGAAGAAAGTAGGAAAAACCACTGGGCTAGTCAGGTATAATCTAAACCAAATCCCTTATGAATACACAGTGGAAGTGAAGAACAGATTTAAGGAACTAGATTTGGTGGACAGAGTGCCTGAAGAACTATGGATGGAGGCCCGTAACATTGTACAGGAGGCAGCAACAAAAACCATCCCAAAGAAAAGGAAATGCAAGAAAGCAAAGTGGCTGTCCAACGAGGCCTTACAAATAGCAGAGAAGAGAAGGGAAACAAAATGCAAGGGAGATAGGGAAATTTACAGAAAATTGAACGCTGACTTCCAAAGAATAGCAAGGAGAGACAAGAGGGCCTTCTTAAATGAACAGTGCAAAGAAATAGAGGAAAAGAATAGAAAGGGAAAAACCAGAGATCTGTTCAAGAAAATTGGAGATTAAAGGAACATTTTGTGCAAAGATGGACATATTAAAGGACAAAAATGGTAGGGACCTCACAGAATCAGAAGACATCAAGAAGAGGTGGCAAGAATACACAGAGGAATTATACCGGAAAGATCTGGATATCCCGGACGACCCTGATAGTGTGGTTGCTGACCTTGAGCCAGACATCCTGGAGAGCGAAGTCAAGTGGGCCTTAGAAAGCATGGCTAACAACAAGGCCAGTGGAGGTGATGGCATTCCACTTGAACTATTTAAAATCTTAAAGGATGACGCTGTTAGGGTGCTACACTCAATATGCCAGCAAGTTTGGAAAACTCAGCAGTGGCCAGAGGATTGGAAAAGATCAGTCTACATCCCAATCCCAAAGAAGGGCAGTGCCAAAGAATGCTCCAACTACCGTACAATTGCACTCATTTCACACACTAGCAAGGTTATGCTCAAAATCCTCCAAGGTAGGCTTCAGCAGTATGTGGACCGAGAACTCCCAGAAGTACAAGCTGGATTTCGAAGGGGCAGAGGAACTAGAGACCAAATTGCTAACATGCGCTGGATTATGGAGAAAGCCAGAGAGTTCCAGAAAAACATCTACTTCTGCTTCATTGACTACGCAAAAGGCTTTGACTGTGTGGACCACAGCAAACTATGGCAAGTCCAAAAGAAATGGGAGTGCCTGACCACCTGATCTATCTCCTGAGAAATCTCTATGTGGGACAGGAAGCAACAGTTAGAACTGGATATGGAAGAACTGATTGGTTCAAAATTGGGAAAGGAGCATGACAAGGCTGTATATTGTCTCCCTGCTTATTTAACTTATATGCAGAATACATCATGCGAAAGGCTGGACTGGATGAATCCCAAGCCGGAATTAAGATTGCCGGAAGATATATCAACAACCTCAGATATACAGATGATACCACTCTGATGGCAGAAAGTGAGGAGGAATTAAAGAACCTCTTAATGAAGGTGAAAGAGGAGAGCGCAAAAAAATAGTCTGAAGCTCAACATAAAAAAAAAACTAAGATCATGGCCACTGGCCCCATCACCTCCTGGCAAATAGAAGGGGAAGATATGGAGGCAGTGACAGATTTTACTTTCCTGGGCTCCATGATCACTGCAGATGGTCACAGTAGCCACGAAATTAAAAGACACCTGCTTCTTGGGAGGAAAGTGATGACAAACCTAGACAGCACCTTCAAAAGCAGAGACATCACCTTGCCAACAAAAGTCCGCATAGTCAAAGCTGTGGTTTTTCCAGTAGCGATGTATGGAAGTGAGAGCTGGACCATAAAGAAGGCTGACCGCCGAAGAATTGATGCTTTTGAATTGTGGTGCTGGAGGAGACTCTTGAGAGTCCCCTGGACTGCAAGGAGAACAAACCTATCCATTCTGAAGGAAACCAACCCTGAGTGCTCACTGGAAGGACAGATCCTGAAGCTGAGGCTCCAGTACTTTGGCCATCTCATGAGAAGAGAAGACTCCCTGGAAAAGACCCTGATGTTGGGAAAGTGTGAAAGCAAGAGGAGAAGGGGACGACAGAGGACGAGATGGATGGACAGTGTCACTGAAGCTACCAACATGAATTTGACCCAACTCCGGGAGGCAGTGGAAGACAGGAGGGCCTGGCGTGCTCTGGTCCATGGGGTCACGAAGAGTCGGATATGACTTAACGACTAAACAACAACAACAAAGCTGTAGAGTTAGAGTGGCATCTCATGACAATAGTATCGGAACGCATTCGGCATCATGTACAGGATTGGTATATATTCATTTGAATAATAATAATTGCATGCTGTCAAGTCAATTCTGACATACAGCAACCCTTTCCAGGATTTTCTAGGTAGAAAATGCTGTACACGGAAGTTATTTACCATTCGTTTCTTCTGAGGGTGGCCTGGAATGGTGCAGTTTTCCCAAAGCCACACAGACTGGTCTTCTCTTGGAAGGCACAGTGAAGAACAAACTCCCACATTCTGGCTCTGCAGCCAGATACCTGAATCACTGAGCTATCAAGCCAGCTATATTCAGTTGAAAGTGCTCTAAATCAAAGGGCTCTCTGTTTATTTCATTCATAATAAAATTTGATGTATGTAATGGTAAATACGACAAAGGAGATTTTTCTATTATTATACTTAGACTTCTAAATCAGAACTTGTAAAATTTTAATAATGAGATCAATGTAGAAAATCAAGATAATTTGGGGTGCAGAGCATGATCCTGAGCTGATGCTGCTTGCCACTCAATTGCACTCAAATCAGCACAGCTCTATTAAGATTCACTGGATTAGTCTACTTGATTATCAAAACTGAGCCCTCTAAAAAGCCAGATTAATTGAGTGCAACATCTTATCTATCTCTTTGTATCCAAAGCTTCCTTTTATTTTGTTCCTTAATGTGACTGAGGGTGATAAAGGAGGCAAGAAAAGAAAGTCAGAATCTGCTTGTGTTCCATTGTGTTCTCATTTGGCACATCAAAAGGAAAATCTACCATGTGGTTTATCTGAAAGACCACTGACCTACAGTGGAAAAACTGGACTTCTTTGTCTCACTGTCATTCAATCTATTTAAATGTAAGCCATTTTATTAGTCCAGAGAAGGCAAAAGGAAACAATGGAAGTTCAGAGATAGCCATTATTGCTGTTCCATTGTGTAAAACTTAAAAAATATAGGTGGACTATATAATACTTAGTAACTTACCAATCATACCACATTCAACAATGCACAAAAGCCTATTCTGTTGCCATTGCACTCATGAAATGTTGGCTTTATATTAACATATGCCAATTTATTTAGAAATAATTATCCTCTTTATATATGTGTGAGCAAAACGAGAATACCACCACATGGACAAAATATACCGCTGTGAATGTATTGGGAAGATATGTCAGTAAAAGGGATAAGTGAAGCTATGTACTAGAAACCATTATGCATTCTCAGTGCACTTCTAATGAGCTTATGATAGCCTTGTACAATGACTTCTTTACTTCAGCCTCAGCAAATTAAGGTATGTGCAAATTAAATCAGTGGGACCTGGTAACAAGCTGTTTGTCACCAGGGCCATGGCTCCTTTTTAGAAAAACCAAACAATTATGACATGTGGCCACAATTCCATATTTAATTCATGATCTGGCCTTCAAGTACAAGGTGCTTAGTTTGAGCATATCATTATTTGTGTAACACCTCTTATTACAGACTCATCCAGTTACTGCTGCATGTTACAAGAACAACTCCAGCACACTGCAATGCTTGAACAATTATTCCCTTTCATACATCTCTACTTTTTGATAAATGAATAACAGATACTCAAGGGCCAGAATCTTGCATATAGGCAGTGCAGCTGCAAGGGCTGGTCCCCTCCTAGAAAGCCAAGACCTCACAGTCAAACAAGTGCAAAATTCTGTTCCGGTACTTTTAAAAATTCAGTCTGGATTAACTTGGTTTATTTTGCCAGTTTCTGATTGATATAACACATCTGGTTAATTTGACCAACACAACTGTAAAGGGGTGATGATATGTTCACATAGTGTGAAATATATGCTTCTTTTGCAAACAGAAAATGAATCCGTTTCTTTCTAACATTCTGTTGTCTCTGGCATGGATTAATGCTACAAAAATCCTTTTTATACGCATCTACAAGAAAATGATATGTAGCTTTCTTTTGTTCTCTTTCTCCTTTTTTTAAAATTTAAACCATGTAGTAAAGAGCTCTCTCTAAAAGCCGGCCTCATTTACTGTGCATACGTGAAACATCACCGATGATTAGTAGAGACAGGAGATCGGAAAACCATGAAGCACTTTTGAAACCATGATAGGAAGTGACTCTCTCTGGCTGCTGATTTATTGATACTGACAACATTGTTTTTTTCTTCATTTTTAAACAACGAAAAAGTATCTTCTACTTGGAAAAAAAATGTTGAAACCGAATGAAGAATAAATAATCCTTTCCAACACAGGAGCAATGAGTACCCTCGCTTTTGAAAGAAACTGTATAAGAAGTGCTTTTAAGAAAAATATATGGAAAGGTTAAAAATGAAAGACTTTCAAATATGCTTTCTTATAACCATCCAATGCAATTTTAACTGGCTGTGGAGACCCAACCCAGGGGCTATTTATTTCCATAAAAGCAGGGGCCAATACCATTCAACCTCTATCAACCCAAAGGTCTGAGAGTAGTACACCTCTTCAAATCCTATCTCCCTGTAGTTGCATATCAATAAAATGGGTAATGAGGGCATTTGATTTTTCAGTCATCCTAATAATTCTCAAAGCATGATTTTAAAGATGATCATTTCATGAATGTTTTTTAAAGGAGAAAACAACAAAAAGGAAGCTTTTTAATAGGACCTGATATAACAATAAATATCACCCAGTGAAAAGACCAAACGCTCTCCCACAATCACTAGGATAGCTTATAATGGTAGCTTGTCCTAAGACGGATGTTCCTTCCTGCATCCTCAAACTCATGCACAAACAGGAGAGAGAGAGAGAGAGAGAGAGAGAGAGAGAGAGAGAGAGAGAGAGATGGTAGCATTTACTTTGGAAGGTTTGTATCCCACCAAATTGCACACTAGTTTATGCAATGCAACATATTGCAAAAATAGCAGTAACAATGGAAATATTTAAAATGGCATTAGAAAAGCATTTCACATTGTAGATTGGTGTACAGTCCCTCACAGATTTCGGCATATGCAATGTGACTGAAGTTATTTGTGCTATATTATATTGTGCTTCTTGAAATGTGATATCTTAACAATCTTATTCCTGTTCAGATGTTAGGAAAACATACATTGTCAAGATACAAGGAAGTGAGTGCCTTCCCCCCTCCCTTTCCCCTTTCCCTTTCTTTTTTCTTCCTTCCTTTTTTTTTTTTCCTTACATGGGAAAACAACATGCCTGCAGAGTGATTGGTCTCTCGATGGAGGCTATGCATGGAACCAACAAATATCTTTTCTCCACATTTTGACATAAAACACACACACACAAACACACTCTATGTTGTGGATTAGAGATGGTCATGAAACAAACCATGAACCAAAAAGAAACCCACAAACCTGGCCAATTCATGGTTCATTTCATGGGTGGTTTGGGGAACCATAGTTTCACAAAGTGAAATGAAATGTCAAACTTCTTCATCATTGGTGTTTCTTTTCACTTCATTCCCTGCCCCAAATGTCCCTCTTCATGGGCCCCAGCACCTACCTTATTTGCTCTGGGCCACCTTCTCCCATCCACCACCCCAAACAGCCTACTGTCCTATTCAGCTGAGCAGTGTGACAGTGACAGAGGGGAGGAGGAAACCTGGAGCAAGTAAGGTAGGCCCTGGAGCCCGTGAAGGGAGTGTGGGGTAGCAAACCCATGAATGGGGCTTTCTATGTAGCTGAGCTACACAGAAAGCTCCCCTTCATTTACAGATGGACCTGAACCAAACAAACAGGTGTTTTTTAAAAAAAAAGTTGGCATGGTTCATGGTTTGTGGACACTGAGAAATCACAAACCACCGTTGTGCTAGTTCATGCCCATCTCTATTGTGAATCGTTAAGAAAGAAAAGAATTTGAAGCAGAATAGCAAATACCATAATGATTTCAGTTTCATTCAGTGGAATCTCACCATATTAATAAATTGTTTTGTGCTCTCCAACAGTTTAGAAAGGCAATGGTTTGCTGTATTGTTTTCTACCATTTAACAAATCTCTAATGCATTCACAAACATGTGTGTGTGATGGCTCATGAGATTTTGGAACAGACTTGCATCTTAATTATAGTCAAAGGCTCACAACATTTTCCCCTTTCCTTGTATTTACCACAAAACAAATCATTCCTGCATCCAAGGCTGACTAAGTTCAAGTCATCTATGACAAAACATTTGACAGTACATGGTCTGCAGACATGTTGTCTAATGAAAGCAGTATGCTACAAATGAAGAGCTTAGAAAAGTTAATATATTTTTAGTACAGTTCCCAGAGTTTCCCAGCTCGTCTTGTCTGTCACCATATTGGCTGGATGATTCTAGAAACTCTCAACCAAAAGGGTTCTAAGCTCTAAAAACATCCATAACCCATGCTCTGAAGAAATATGACCCAAGACAAAGTACATGCAGCTGGAGATAAAGAATATCATTTGTTAATTGTCTCTTCCTTTAGTCATATTGTCCAATGAACATGGCTAACAATGTTGTTATGTGCAACTAGAAGAATTATTTGAAGTGAATAGTGAGGAAGATTAAAGAAGAAAGTGGAAAACCAAGTGAAAAAACAGGATTACAGTTAAGCATTAAGAAGACAAGAATTATGACAACATAAGAATTATACTGTATAAATTTAATGTTAACAATGGAGAAATTAAAATAGTTAAAGTTAAAATAGTTTCTATATCATGATCTAATCATCTGTCAAAATAGATATAGCAGCCAAGAAATCAGGAGAAGGCTGATATCCAGAAGAGCAGCTATAAAGAAACTAGAAAAGACCCTTAAGAATATAGGTCTGTCATTAGAGACCAAAGTCATTATCATTCATATTGTGGCATTCCCAGTTACTATTCACAGAAGTAAAACTTGGACAATAAAAAAGAAAAAGAAAAAAAAAGTTCTTTCAAAAGGTGGTGTTGGAGGAGAATGTTAAGGATACCATGTACTACCAGAGGGACAGATAAGTGTGTTCAAGATCAAAGTTTCATCTTGCTTTAGAAGCAAAAATAACTAAACTATGGCCATTATACTTTTGGGTATATCATGAGAATACTTACAGAAAAAGACAATAATGTTGGGAAAAGTTGAAGACAGCAGGAAAAGAGGATGACTAGACCTGAGATGGAGAGAGAGGAAACCACAGGCTTCAGCTTGCAAAACCTTTTCTGTCCATTATAGCACCTTTTGGAGGGAATTAATTCATAAATCACCATAATCATGGCATGATTTGATGGCATATAAGAACAACAACTAGAAGAAAAACATGTATTCAGATTGCCAATTATTTAGTGCAGAAATTTTACAAGTTCTCCATATACTGTAAAACTTCACACTGTTAAGTGAAACTCTGCAAGCTGTGTGTAGCAGTCTGCACCAGAGGAAGATTGGCTTGAATGTGTTCAGAAAAGGGAGGAGTAATGTCAAGTACAGAACTAAAATAGAACCACTGAAAATAGCAGTATGTATTTAAAAGCTTTTACTATTATGTGCCAGTATTTGAAAGACAAAGAATATTATTATCTCTTACCAAGTAAAAGGAAAGAACATGCCACAGCAGTTGCTTTAGTGATATGAAACATGTCCAGGTTGACTCATTCCTGTGTAGTGAGTTGAGTAATTCCTTGACTGTCTGAAACAATTTAGTCTATTTTTTCTTACACTAGGAACCTAAGTATTTATATCTGCCAAAGCAAGCACATGATCCACAAAGAAAGAAACCATACAGCACTGTGACACCAGGTTCAGCTAGTGAACATGCATGATTTTCATAAATGTGTCTGGTACTATGGCTCCCAGCTATCCGTCAGCCAGTCTCTTGTACAATAAATATTTTCTATGGCTTCTGCCCAACCTAAACATTGTCTATAAACTATGCCATGCTTCTGCACTTTTGAAAGCATAGAACTCTACCCAAAGTATCACAAAACTGGGCTGTACGCAGAGCTTAAGAGAGCAACATTTGGACTACAGTCCTAATAATCTGGAAAAGCTGGCTAGAGGATGCTGGATTTGTAATTCAAAAAAGTAATTTTGCTCAAGCTGTGGCCATAGACATTCATTCCATTACCTTGAATCCATGTAAAGTTTATAACAATATGAAGCGCTAACTAGGACATGTAGCAGATATCCTCCCATATTCACGAGCCATGTCCCAGATTTCAGATCATGAATGTCATCCCACAAAAGTCCATGTAACCTAGTAAAACTGAAGCCTATCCCAGCTACAATTCAGAGGTGGGAAAAGCTAATGTTTTGACCTACAACTTCTTTTGTTGTTGTTTAGTCGTTAAGTCATGTCCGACTCTTCGTGAACCCATGGACCAGAGCACGCCAGGCCCTCCTGTCTACCACTGCCTCCCGGAGTTTGGTCAAATTCATGTTGGTAGCTTCAATGACACTGTCCATCCATCTCGTCCTCTGTCGTCTCCTTCTCCTCTTGCTTTCACACTTTCCCAACATCAGGGTCTTTTCCAGGGAGTCTTCTCTTCTCATGAGATGGCCAAAGTACTGGAGCCTCAGCTTCAGGATCTGTCCTTCCAGTGAGCACTCAGGGTTGATTTCCTTCAGAATGGATAGGTTTGTTCTCCTTGCAGTCCAGGGGACTCTCAAGAGTCTCCTCCAGCACCACAATTCAAAAGCATCAATTCTTCGGCAGTCAGCCTTCTTTATGGTCCAGCTCTCACTTCCATACATCGCTACTGGAAAAACCACAGCTTTGACTATGCGGACTTTTGTTGGCAAGGGGATGTCTCTGCCTTTGAAGGTGCTGTCCAGGTTTGTCATCACTTTCCTCCCAAGAAGCAGGTGTCTTTTAATTTCGTGGCTACTGTGACCATCTGCAGTGATCATGGAGCCCAGGAAAGTAAAATCTGTCACTGCCTCCATATCTTCCCCTTCTATTTGCCAGGAGGTGATGGGGCCAGTGGCCATGATCTTAGTTTTTTTTTTATGTTGAGCTTCAGACTATTTTTTTGCGCTCTCCTCTTTCACCTTCATTAAGAGGTTCTTTAATTCCTCCTCACTTTCTGCCATCAGAGTGGTATCATCTGCATATCTGAGGTTGTTGATATATCTTCCGGCAATCTTAATTCCGGCTTGGGATTCATCCAGTCCAGCCTTTCGCATGATGTATTCTGCATATAAGTTAAATAAGCAGGGAGACAATATACAGCCTTGTCATACTCCTTTCCCAATTTTGAACCAATCAGTTCTTCCATATCCAGTTCTAACTGTTGCTTCCTGTCCCACATATAGATTTCTCAGGAGGTAGATCAGGTGGTCAGGCACTCCCATTTCTTTAAGGACTTGCCATAGTTTGCCGTGGTCCACACAGTCAAAGCCTTTTGCGTAGTCAATGAAGCAGAAGTAGATGTTTTTCTGAAACTCTCTGGCTTTCTCCATAATCCAGCGCATGTTAGCAATTTGGTCTCTAGTTCCTCTGCCCCTTCGAAATCCAGCTTGTACTTCTGGGAGTTCTCAGTCCTCATACTGCTGAAGCCTACCTTGTAGGATTTTGAGCATAATCTTGCTATCGTGTGAAATGAGTGCAATTGTACGGTAGTTGGAGCATTCTTTGGCACTGCCCTTCTTTATATCCCAGTACAGCTTTTCCCACTCTTTTGTTGACTATGAGGGCTACTCCATTTCTTCTACGGGAGTCTTGCCCACAATAGTAGATATGATAATCGTCTGAATTGAATTCGCCCATTCCCATCCATTTTAGTTCACTGACGCCCAGGATGTCAATGTTTATTCTTGCCATCTCCTGTTTGACCACATCCAGCTTACCAAGGTTCATAGATCTTACATTCCAGGTTCCTATGCAGTATTTTTCTTTGCAGCATCGGACTTTCCTTTCACTTCCAGGCACGTCCACAGCTGAGCGTCCTTTCGGCTTTGGCCCAACCACTTCATTAGCACTGGAGCTACTTGTACTTGTCCTCCGCTCTTCCTCAGTAGCATGTTGGACGCCTTCCGACCTGAGGGGCCCATCTTCCAGCGTCATATCTTTTAGCCTTTTGTTTCTGTTCATGGGATTTTCTTGGCAAAGATACTGGAGTGGCTTGCCAGTTCCTGCTCCAGGTGGATCGCGTTTAGTCAGAACTCTCCACTATGACCTGTCCGTCTTGGGTGTCCCTGCACGGCATAGCCCATAGCTTCTCTGAATTACTCAAGCCCCTTCGCCACGACAAGGCAGCAATCCATGAGCAGTGTGTCTTGGTTGATGCCTATTCACACATCTTATTGTGCAACTGAGATGCAGCGCAGTATCTCATCAATTAGCTGCAGTTAGCCACAGCACTATATACAAACAAAATATATATGGGCATTAATAGGATTTTGGCCAATATGACCTACAAAAAATTGTCTGCACAGCTTTGGATCTTCTAGATTATAATGGAAACCTACATGCTAATATGTAGTTGTATTCATAAAGCTATACAGTATTTATATAATATTCATTGCTGTTCAGGATGGGATCTACGAACAAAGAACATTTGTCCTCCAAAATGCACAGAACATTCAATGATTAAGTAGTAATTTTTCTATCTGGCCTTAACTGATACTATTGTCTATCCTACAACTAAAATTTAATTGTAAGCCTTTTTATACAAGGAAGTACTGTGTTTTCTTTGTACATCTGCAGAAGCTTAGAAAGGAACCTGTATGTTTCACCAACAACCAATAAAAATGCATCTCTGTGGCTGACAAAAGACAAACAAGTGGATCCTAGATCAAATTAAGCTTGAACTATCTCTGGAGGTTAAAAAAAAAATGATGAAACTGAGGCTGTTCTACTTCAGTAATATCATGAGAAGCCAGACAATAATGATGGGAAAGGTTGAAGGCAACAGGAAAAGAGGAAAACCAAATACAAGAGAGGCTGCCTCCCTAAAGGAACCACAGGCTTGAGTTCACAAGAGCTGAGCAGGCAGTTGAGGACTGGATTTTTTGAAGATTGCTCATTCATAGGGTTGCCATAAGTTGGAGACAACTTGATGGCACATAACAACAACTGTGTCTGAGGAGGGGAATCTCCATCTTGTTTTTTTCCCCCAGGGGGCTCTGCTAGAGATCATGTGATAGATGCACAAGCAGTATGTCAACCATTATGACAAACCATTTTAATAAGTGGGGGCAGGGATCACAAAGTTTGTGCAATTTGGAAAATCACTTCTTAATTCCAGATTCTCACTTGGGAGACTTCAGAAACACGTGTTGATAACATTGAGAAGCTTCCATCCCCAAGAAGCCCACAATTCACCAGAGTCTCTCTAGAATTACAGAGATGTGAAGAAGAAAAATTAGTGTATCCATCCTATGTTCCAAAACATAGGGTTCATTCTTTTTAAAATGCTGGCTTTTTGCAAATGCAGCATCAGAAATAGGGAATCAGCATGGAAGGATCTAGAGAGTTATCTGATTATTATGGATGCCAATGTCACCTTGCAACCAGTCTCACTCTCTCAACCTACATGGCAAGCCTCTTGCAAAATGAATGAGTGTTGAGAAACAGTTTGTTGTGTTGTATAGGAATCTGCAATTTAAAGGTGAAATACCCACTAAGCTTGTCCAGCTCCTTGGGCAGGTTTTTTCTCTCTTTTTAATATCTCACAGCTCATAATAGACTTGTTTTTTTCCAGCCATGTTTAACAAGTCATCCTTTCTTTTGTCATATTTTCCCGATGACAGAAACGATAATGAATTGTTTTTTAATGAGACAATGTTATTCCTAGTAATTAGTTTTAATGTCAAATAATTAGTATCTAAACTCACCTGCATGTTTATTCTGTATAGTTGTAGGCACTGCCACAGGCAATAGCTGTTCAAAGCCTCTTCTCAGAATCTCCAGTTTTGATAATAATCATACAACAGCCACCTACCTCCTGTTTGGCTCATTTCCCAAGGTCCTGCGTTTGAGTTTCTATTATTGTCAAAGAAGTCAATACAGTAAGCAGTGGACTAAACAATGGAATCATAACTATAGGCCATAGTTTTCAAGCTATCTGAGTGAAGCTGTGCAGAATTATTATTTTTGTAAACTAGGTTTTAAAAAAAATTCATGACACAAAGCTGGTTTGAAGATTCTTTAGAACTCTAGCTTCTTTGAGGGGGGAGGTGTCAAGCAAAATGCACCTTCTTTTCATGTTTTGAGACAACACAGAGGAGTGAAAGGAAATGTATCCTCCATATATAGCGCTACCTGCATGTTCCCAAAATAGTTCTCTTTGTGCTGATAATGACACATTATCAGCCCAACTTCATAAGATGTTGTCCTGGTGGGACAATTGTTGGCTGTTTTGTTTCCTAACAGTTGTCTGGTACCAGGAGTGAGGTAGCTGGTCCTGAAATACACAGTGACATTCTCCATCTTACAGTAATAGGCTCTGAGCTCTGTAGTGAGAAAAGGATGGTCATACAGCCTGTTTTAGAAAGGGTTGTATGTATTTGAAGGATCACCAAGGGATGTTTCTCCCTTTCTATGTATATTCAGTTGAATGGCTGTCCAGTTTGCATCTCATACAAAGCTAAAGAAGTACAAGCTGAAGACCTTGAAGTTGTCCATCCACAGTGAGCCCTTGGATGACAGGTCCAGCAGGCACACAAGTCATCTAGCAACTTGTGAGAGATGCATTGTGATTTTGTTCATTTAGAAAATGATTCTTTTTGCATCTGCACACATACAGGAGAATATGCAGCTTTATGTAAATCTACAGTATATCCTCTTTTTCCCTCCTTATTGGCAATTTGTAAATGGTGACCCCAAGGATAACTGAAATATTTGATGAGCCTCTAGAACATCAGTGACACCCATGTTTAATGTGCATTAAACAGAAATCCTTGGCATGGTTGCATAGATAGAAAAAAAGAAATTGCTATTTTGGTAATCCTGTGCAGTGGTTCTACGTGTAGCACAATATGCAGCAGCAGGCTACAGGGAGCCCTAGTTTGGGATAAACATGTGTTGTGGCAGCGCATATGTAAAGCAAATACATGGTTCTTACCTGAAAGAGAAAGGATGAGAAAACTGCTTGTGAAAGGGAATGAGGAAGTGTATGCTACTCATTAGCTAGTTTCCTGTTGAACTACCAAGCCTGATTTGCAAAGAACCAGTGCTACTTCTGCACTGAACACCCATCCAGTTTTAACTACTGCTCTCATGGCTAAAAGATGTGAAACATGTATTTTTTTATTTTGCAGACTTGTTTCCCTCCACCCATCAGCCTTTTAACATAAATATTTGGATAAGGCCAATGTTCCAAAGCCAGGCATCTTTTCCATACTACAAGTGTTGCCTCGCAAGACGAAAGTAATTCGTTCCGCGAGTAGCGTCGTATTGCGAAATTTTCGTCTTGCGAAAGCGCGGTTTCCCATAGGAATGCATTGCAATGCATTCCTATGGGAAACCTCGCAAGACGAATGAATTATTTTCGTCTTGCGAGGCATCGCTCTTGCGAAAAAAAATCATCTTGCGAAGCACGGCCATAGAAAAAGTCATCTTGCGAGTCACCAAAACAATCGCAAAACGCTTTCGTCTTGCGAGTTTTTCGTCGGGCGAGGCACTCGTCTTGCGAGGCATCACTGTATTTGGAAAGATCCACTCTTAGCCAATATGGAAAGATGTAATGCTTGTCGCAGCCACTGTTGATGCGAATTAAATTTCCCCATCCTTTCTTTCTACTTCAACCCTTCCATCAATATTTTAAGGAAAGGGGGACTTGTTTTGTTTTGTTCTGTTCTTTGAATAGTTCTGGCTGTGGCCTTGCAGGCTCCTGGGGAAGAAGGAGCTGACCCAGTAGCAGTGTCTTATGTAAGTAGAATTTCAGTTTTACAAGGTGTCTCTGGTTCTGGGCAATTCCACTACTGCAGTTTGAACAAACCTGAGAAAGGGGAAGCATTTCCTTTAAATTGTCCTTACCACTCACCACTGGAGGGGAAGAGAGGGGAAGTTTTGCATTTGTTTTTAATAGTTGCTGACACAGCAAATCAGCAGTGTTTTGACAGGAAAAGATCTTAACTGGGCTGAACAGGGTGGTTTGAGGTGCAGTGTGGTTTCCTGACCTGAAACCACTCAATCCTTGCATGTTGATGCATGGATTGTACCACACAGCTGTGTTCAGCCTTAGCCAACCTTTAATAATAATAATAATAATAATAATAATAATAATAATAATAATAATAATAATAATAATAATAATAATAATAATAATAATAATAATAATAATAATAATAATAATAATAATAATAGCATACCATCAAGTCACTTTTCAGGGTTTTCTAGGCAGAGAGTACTCAGAAGTGGTTCACTATTTGTTTCTTATAGAAGCATACTGGGCATCCTCTGGATCCCCAACTCACTGAGCTATCCAGCCAGGCAGCAACCCTATTTAGCCTGATCCCACCTGCTCCAATATGGCTGTTTAGCCAAGCCGTAAAATAGTATTTGCTCTCTACCAACTAATCACAAAACAAAGCAAGCTAATCTTCAAACCACAGGAGACGTGAATAGCTCTTTCTGTGACTGCTGCACATCTTTCAGAACTTTAAGAATCCCTCTTCTAACGATACAAAAACTTGAAATGTTTCTGAGAATGAGGACTGTACAGCTCTATGTATTCTTGGCTCTATTATATGCGGTGGATTTGTAGATTGTAAGGACACAACACCAGCTATTATGAGCAAGATAGAAGCATTTCTAGCACCTTCCCAAGCTTATTTGACAAGGACACAAGAGAGGGCCTTCTCAGTGGCTGCTCCCAGGCTTTGGAATGTGCTGCTTTGAGAAGCCAGGTTGGTCCCTTCCCTCTTTACCTTCTGTTGTCAGGAAAATATCTTCCTTTTCAGACAGGCTTTTAAGCAATAAGTGTCTCACGGGAATGTATTTTTATTAGTTTAGATTTTAAAATGTTTTTAAAATGTTTTAAAACTGTTCAATTGTTTTTAATACGGCATTTATATGGTATTTTAAAATTGTTGATTGTTTTATAGTTTTAGTTGTTGTGAGCTGCCTTGGGTCCTCTATGAGGAGAAAGGTGGCATATAAATAAATAAATAAATAAATAAATAAATAAATAAATAAATAAATAAATAAATACACATATAAATTTGAAAGATTTGTCACAGGATACTAAGAATTTCTTGGATCAGGACAGTGACCAGTGAAGAAGTATTAAGGCTAATGAATACAGGTCAAGAAATTTTAAAAATGAAAAAAAAAATGCAGAAAGGAGAAACACGTATGTAATTAAAACTGCTCATTCAAAATAAATGAGGAGTGGGGAGGAAGAAAAAGAACCCATTGGTTAAAGGCAAGGACAGTTGATTATTGGGACAGGGGCATACACTGAACCTGCCTTGGCTAAACAATCTAGACGCTAGTCTGGATGTAACACAACATCATTGTTTAGTAATGTGGAATAGAGGTCTAACCTCCAATAGGATAGGAACCTGAAAAAAAGAATAACGGGTGTTCTGTAGTGTGTTGTATGACCCTTGGTGGGGACATGGAAACACCTACATGCCCCCCTTCTATTAGCATACTGCTGAGACTGACCCTGAGTCTGTAGATTTAATCTATCTGTTTTAAGTGCAAGAATGCTGATATATACATGGAACTTTTCTGGTTGAGCACTGATCAATGTATAAAAAGTAATTCCTACCCAGAATGGCCTGTTCCATTAAAATTAATGAGAGCCTGTGAATGCAGAAGTCCTTTGTTGTATATCTGAGCATGCTCAGATCTTTGGATCAGCACAACAGATCAATGCAATGGAATTCATAATCTGTTCCCATGAATGAATATGTCTTTTTTCCTGAAATTTTTAATATGGACATTACTGGATGCATAAAATATCCAGATGATAAAGCTACAATCATATTGGCACACAAGAGAGTAAGTCCCACTGAGTTCACAGGGGCTCACACCTGAATAAACTTATATAGGAATATGGTCTGAAAGAAAGAAGTTACCCACACACATGATAAGAAAGAAGTCATTTTAGAATGTTATGATGAGAATATAGAAATTGCAGCATCTTAATTCAATTTAGGCTTTTAATGTTGGGTGACAAAATAACCACTTTGTTTATAAACCTGCAATTTGGGGCATGGAAAAAGAGTTTACTCTTCTACATATGAACTTATGAACAACACAGAATTATAGGTAATTCTGAATTATCAAAATCAGTCAATGTTGCCAACTTGGTATTGTTGTAAACACGCATTACAGGGTTTTACAAAACAAGATAAATCCACTCCCACTGGGTGAAGAGGTATGTTTATTCTATGTGTATGTTTATTCCCCTTGTCTAGCTCCACATAGTCAAGTTTTGAGTTGCACTGAGTCTAAAGCTTGTTCTTTTAAATATTTCACCAATGATACTAGAAAAGGCTAGGCAAAAGTCATGTGCATTAAACAAAACAGCTAACAACATGCTTCACACCTGAATTTCATCCTTGCCATCTATGTGGTACATTAATATTGATTCTCTCCGGTAACATTTAATTTGGACGTTTCTTCCTAAGTGTCCAAATGTACTTTCTCTAGCTGTCAAAATGTATTCCCACTGGGAGAGCACAGTGTGTCAGTAAGTGAAAAGAAGAGCTACAGTGAGAATAAAGGGTTCATTTACACTACAGGGCAACTACAAGTTGGAAACGCACACATCCAAATTGGTTTTCTTCTTGTCTCTAATGTCTTCTTCTCACCAAACTGTTCTCTCTTCAGACCATCCACCTCCCTTACCCATGGATCCTAGCATGTGTGAGGAAAACAGTACATGGAGGAAGAAATATCTTTCTCCACTATAATTCCAGCACTAGCCTTTTTTTAGGTGTCCTGCAAAAGCTCTAACCCAGTTGACGGTAATGGAAGAGAAGCTGAGAGACATATTCATATATCTGGGAGCTCACAGGAGGTTGTACGCGTATGAAATGCATATAAGAGTCTGTTGCAAATATATACTTCGGGCACCGTAACATATAATTATTCAGGGGGACGCCTCCAGGTGGCCAATATTGGACCCACAATACATGCTGTTTGTCTCCAGGTATATGGACATGGTGTAAAAAAATATATAGAATAAATGCAGTTATTTATTTCCACTGTTGACAACATATCTACTTTACTTCTTCATCCACTTTACATGGTTTATATACATTACTTAAAAACTAAGTAATGTAGTGTGGTTGTTCTTGTACATATGGATTTTGTCAAGGGGATTCATGTCTAACAATAAACATTCATTAAATCTGCTGGAATTATTTTCTTTACAGAACAAATGTCAAGGGGCCCTGTATTGGCTCAAAAAGATAATGAACAGAGTGTGTTCACTCATTAACCCCTCCATGCAAATTCTTGGACTCTTCAACTTTGTATCTTGATTTGCTGTGAGGTTCTTCCTGTGAAGATCTGGATCACAGTCAACCTTTAATGAATTCAGTAGCAGAAGACTTTGGGTGACTATACTGACTGGAACTGCATCCATATACAGGATGTGAAATGACATGAGTGGTATGTGTGTAATTCTTTGTGGAAAGCAAGGCGTAAAGGCTGGAGCACAGGAAGTGCCCGAATGGAAAACAAGACCTATTTGCTAGGCATATAATTGGATCATAATCAGAGTAAGGGTGTGTCCCCTGAAACTTTGGAGTGCGACACCTTCCTGAGATGCCTGTGCAAGGGACATAAATTGGGCAAGCTTGTAAGCCACTGTTGCAAGTCTTTTCTGTTCAGGAATATCTTGCACCCCAGCCACCAAGGTATACATTTCAATGGAAAACTGCATGTGCCCAACCATTATGGTTTGCTCTGTGCCCATGTAAGCAAGATGTAAGTAAACACCTACAGTGGGAAAATAGTAAAACAATTTTGTGCAAATGCTTTCAGAGTTTTAGCTAAAAACTAAGAACCCGGCAAATCAGACCAAAGAGCCATGTTGTTCTGCCTTATGTTCCCATAAGATCCAAACCAACCGCTTGCCTATGATAGGCTGAAGTGCTCACACACCTTCTGTACCTGTGTGTGCTGCCTCTCAAACAACATCCATCCCAAACTTCTCAATGATATTTGGGGTTGGTATTTAAAGGAATTATTTCCCTTGGACAAACCTATCACCAACTCAGGCAAAATGGTGGTGTTCCATTTAACTTTTCTACAGATGACGGCTGAGTTCCCACTGTCCTTTTTAAAAAGTAATAATGGTTTTGGAGAAACATAGCCTTGTTCACTTTGATAATACTACCTAAACCAGTGGATCTTAACCTTTGTTACTCAGGTGTTTTTGGACTGCAACTCCCAGAAGCCTTCGCCACCAGCTGTGCTGGCTGGGGTTTCTGGGAGTTGCAGTTCAAAAACACCTGAGTAACAAAGGTTAAGAACCACTGACCTAAACCAGGCAACATAGCAGTGACCAGTGATTTGCACAGGTGTGAAGACAGGAATCCTGTGATGAAGTACCTGCAGTTGTCCAAAGTAAAGTAAAAGCTGCTCTGAAAGCACTGAGAAGAAATAAATTACCAAGGCTAGATGGGACACCAGCAGACCTAGTATTTCAAGCCACAGAGACTGAATCTATCAAAATCCTAACAAGAATATGCCAACTAATATGTAAAACAAAACAATGGCTGACAGACTGGAAATATTCAATATACACTTCAGTCCCTAAGAAAGGAGGTGCCAAAGTAACTATAGGACCATTGCTTTAATTTCCCATGCAAGAATAGTTATGCTCAAGGTGTTTCAACAAAGACTTTTACCTTATATGGAGTGAGAAATGCCTGATGTTCCAGCTGATCTGTGAAAATGAAAAGGCACCCAAGATCATATTGCAAATATCCATTGGCTACTGCAGCATGCCAAAACATTTCAGAAGAAGATCAGCCTATGCTTTATGGACTACAGCAAAGCCTTTGACTGTGGGGATCATGAGATCTTATGGATTGTTCTGAAAGAAATGGGTGTGCCTCGGAATTCAATTGTCCTGATGTACTGTGGACAAGAAGCTATTAGGACAGAATATGGAGATATGGAATGGTTTTCTGTAGGCAAAGGTGTCAGAGAAGGGTGCATTTTATTTCTCTGTTCACAGAATATATAATGTAGAAAGCGAGATTAGACTAAGATCAAGGAAGAGTGAAAATTGGTGAAAGAAACGTCAATAATTTAAGATATACAAATGACACCATTTTACTGGTAGAAAGCAGCAATGACTTGAAACGACTTTTAGTGAAAGTGAAAGAAGTTGAACATCAAGAAAACTTTTTCACCATTTTTAATTATAGGGATGTTAGCCCTCCTCTTTTCCCATCCTCTATGTTGGCAAGAAAATAATAGATGGTGCTTCTGTTATATCTCCAGTCAGTTCCTTCAGTGGTCTTTGATGTAGTTAATCTAGCCCTCGAAATTTGAACTTATTCAAAGTTACAAGGTATTCCATGATTATTTGTTTATCAATCTCAAGCTCCAATCCCGTCCCCTCCACTTGTAATTCAGATTTTCCTGGAGGATCATAGACTGTCTTTTGGGGAAATATTGTGCTAAAGTAGGAACTGAGCACTTCTGCCTTTTCTTTATTGTCTGCTACCATTTTTGATGTCTGCATGATCCCAGGGTTTTGGTATAATTACAGGGAGAAAAACATCTTTGAGTACACATTCTTCATGCGTGTATAATTTGATACATCACTAGTATGGTTTTTCCATACCCCCTTGTTTATCTGACCTAAAGAGCCTCAAACATTGTAACCTTTCCTCACTGGAGTTGCTGCACTCCTTGATCATTTTGGTTGCCCCTTTTGACCTCTTTTCAAGTTTTGCAGTATTTTATTCAGGTGCAGAAATTAGTACTATGCCAGTATTCCAACTGTGGTCACACCATAAACATATAGAAAGGCATCATGTTATTAGCAGTTTTATTTTTGAGTCCTATCCCAATGGTCCTGACCATTCATTGAGCTACCTACTGCGACTTCAACCTCCTCTTAGACAACACTCTTCTGCTAAGTTAAAAACAGACTTTCTGTCAGCAGAAATGTCACATATTGAATATTCCTAGTTAGAACATTGTTGTTGAACTTTTCTGAGATGATCTGTTTAGATCAGTGGTTTCCAAACTCTGTGGCACAGCACCCCAGGGAGCAACCAAACCTAGCCAGGGTGCTGCGGAATCCTCTCATTCTTCATACTCAGACCAAGCTTCCCCCTCCCTTCTCCCATCCACCCAAAGTATCTTACTGGGGAGACTCAGCTAGTGGCTAGTAAGTCAAGGGAGCCATGAGTTGAAAATGTTTGCGAACCACTGGTGTAGACTTTGTGGCTACTGCTCAAATCCACTATGAATGCTCCTGGTTGATGCAGTGGTAAACACAAGTGGCATCTGAATCTATTTTTAAAAAATTGCAATGCACAAAAAGCAAAACAAACATCTCATACTGAGTAAATCTCTTTTTTAAACGTTTAATGCAAACATAATGTAAAAGATTATTTGCTGGAATTTGTCAGGTAAGATGTGAAGCTTCTGTTTTCTGGGCCACTCTCTCATTATTTCAGATGTCATTATATTTCTTCAACAACAATATTGTTTTTCATCTCAGCCACTTCTAATTAAATAATTTTTGGCAGAAAGCCGGCACATTCATTAGTGGACAGAGCTGCAGTGTTTAAATGTTCCGCTCTCATAATTCTCACCTTATTGTACAGAGGATATTTCTTAAAAAGCAAAACAGGGTTATAACATGCAGTTGTAGATAGCATATTGCAAAACTAGTCATGGTTATTTAGAAGGCTTCTTGATTTCAGAAGGTGTTATACCCATGTAAATGAACAGAAAACAGCAGCCTTAACAGGGAAAAGTACATGTGTGATGGGCTTCCAAAGAAGTGCCTCTGTGTGTGTGCATGCGCACACACATGCACACACACGCATGCACATATATGTGCATGTGTGCACACATAAACACTCATGCTTTAAACAAGGGTTGTTCCTCTCATCTATTCCTTTTATCTTATCTCCCCAATGTTGATTGTTAAGTTCTTCAGTTACTCTGTAAAGAAATCGTGACTTGCTCTGAGAGGGTGGTGCATATCGATGTGGCTATCAAAATAGTAATATATCTGCCCTCAGGTTTAAAAGACATGATGCAAGAGGAAGAGAACATTGAAAAATGAGGGGGGAAATGTTTTGCTAGTTGGAAGAAACAGTAGGAGCTCGATCCTCTAAGTTCAGTAGAAACTACAGGTGAATATAACAGGACTTCTATAATAATGCTCAGTTAAATAATATGTTCCCTTTTAAACCTACTACACAAAGCCCTTAATCCTGGGTTTAACACTAATGAATTAATTTTAAAACCTCATATTCCAAGCTCCGGATGTAGCCCATTTCTTCAGATGCTTCAGATGCTTTGGGGAGGGAATTTGATTAACAGGGCACAACAGGCTAGAATGTCTCCTTTCTGGTTGATCTTCTTCATAAGGTTTGTGTCACTTCTCCTAACTGACAGTGGCTAATTGACAAAGCACCAGGGTGCATGACCAGGCATGCAACCAATATGTCTTCCAGCATGTTTATTATTTATTTATTTAATTAATTAATTAATTAATTAATTAATTTTTTAATTTATTATATTTTTAGCCCGCCCATCTAGTCATATAGACTACTCTGGGCGGGTAACAACATAACATATACAAAATTACAATTTAAAATGACAGTGTGCTACTTAAAAAGGAAAAAAGAAAGAAAACACAATGATCCAAGATGGAAAGAACACAAGAAACCAAAATTCAAACAGTGGATGGAGGGAAGGCTTGCTTAAACAACCAGGTTTTCAATTGGCATTTGAAGATGCCCATGGAAGGGGCCATGCGAATCTCAGGAGGGACATTGTTCCAGAGACGAGGAGCCACTGCCGAGAAGGCCCGGTTTCTTGTTTTTCCCTTCCGGGCCTCCCTCGGCGTTAGGCTCCTCAGTCTCACCTCCTGGCTAGATCGGGTGATATGGGTAGATCTAGGTGGGAGGAGGCATTCCGTCAGGTAACGAGGCCCTAAACCGTTTAGGGCTTTATACGTAAGCATTAAGACCTTGAAATCTACGCAGAACCGGACAGGCAGCCAATGTAAGGCGGCCAGAGTGGGGGTAATATGTTGATATTTCCTTACCCCAGTAAGAAGTCTGGCCGCCGCATTCTGCACCATCTGGAGTTTCCACATAGATCTCAAAGGCAGCCCCACGTAGAGAGCATTGCAGTGGTCTAATCTCGAGATTACGAGCGTATGGACCAAAGTGGTGAGCGACCCAACATCTAGATAGGGGCACAGCTGGGCTATCCGCCAAAGATGGAAATAGGCGGTGTGGACCACTGACGCTACCTGGGATTCCATGGCAAGCGCCTGGTCCAAATAGACCCCCAAGCTGCGCACCTCACTCTTTGCGGTGAGAGTCACCCCCCCAAAAGAGAGGGAGTTTCCCAAACCGCTGATGGTAGGCCCCCCGACCCTCAGGACCTCCGTCTTGTCCGGGTTCAACCTCAGCCCATTTTCCTGCATCCACTGCAATACAGACCCCAGGCAGCGCTGCAGGGACAGAACGGCATCCACTGTAGTTGGCAAAAAGGAGATGTAGAGCTGTGTGTCATCAGCATATTGATGGCACGATGCTCCACACCCCCTGATGACCTCACCCAGCGGCCTCATGTAGATGTTAAACAGCATTGGGGAGATGATCGAGCCCTACGGAACCCCACAATTGAGGCTCCACGGGGCCGACTCATACTCCCCAAGCTGAACTCTCTGAGGATGGTCCCCGAGGAAGGACCGGAGCCAAGCCAATGCCTGACCACCAATTCCCAACTCGGAGACCCTCCTCAGGAGGATACCGTGGTCGACGGTATCGAAGGCAGCTGAGATGTCGAGGAGGACCAGCAGAGAAGTTTTTCCCCTGTTGGCCTCCCTCAATAGGTCATCATACAGGGCGACCAATGCCGTTTCCGTACCATGACGCGGCCTGAAGCCCGACTGAAATGGATCCAGGGCATTTGTTTCATCCAAGTGCGCCTGTAGCTGATCGGCCACCACCCTCTCGACCACTTTACTCATGAAAGAAACATTGGCGACGGGCCTATAATTGCCAATATCGTCCGCCGCCAAGTTAAGTTTCTTTCGAAAGTTTCTTTCTATGCCACCTTTTCCCCCAAAAGGACCCAAGGCGGCTTACATCACTAAAACAGTATTTAAAAGCTAAAACAGTAAGTATGCAAATATTTTAAAAGTATTAAACAAGTACTATATTAAAATGGTGGTCAAAATCAATATTAAAACACATTTTTTAAAAAAACCAGATCACAACAGTCCATTTAAAACCCCTCTCAGACCACCAGACATTAAGGAAAAGCCTGTTTGAAGGACAGCAAAGATAGGGGCCAGCCTAGCTTCCCATGGGAGGGAGTTCCAGAGTCTAGGCGCAGCGACAGAGAAGGCCCTCTTCCGCATGCCCACCAAGCGCACCTGTGAGGGTGGTGGGACTGAGAGAAAGACCTCCCGTGATGATCTTAATGCCCGGGCAGGCTCATAGAAGGAGATGCAGTCTTTTAGATAGCTTTGACCCAAGCCATTTAGGTCTTTGTAGGTTAAAACCAGCACTTTGAATTGTGCCTGGAAATGGTTTGGCAGTCAGTGGAGCTGTTGTAACAAGGGTGTTACATGTCCCTGTAACCAGCCCCAGTTAACAATTGGGCTGTGGAATTTTGGACCATTTGGAGTTTCCGAAAATTTTCCAAAGGCAGCCCCACATAGAGTGTGTTACAGTAATCCAACCAACATGCAACTAGGGCATGTGTCGCTGTGGCCAGATCAGACATCTCAAGAAATGGGAACAGCAGCGCAACTAACGCATGTTGTCTGTTAGCTATAATTAGGTGTGCCAATTTAGCACACCTTACACAAACACTGCTAGGATTTTGGCCAATTCATTTCTTAAATCTTCATTTTCAAGAGTATTTTGGATTTATGGTGAATAAACATTCTTTTTTTTTTTCACATTGCAATACATGCACATACAGAGTGCGAGATTCAAATTTCAGTATTTTTATTTGCCTGCTCCATAAAGGCTCTTTGTTTTAAGAATGGCTTTTGCTTGGTTCCACTGGCTAACTTGGAAAGTTCTTGACATACATAGCAGTGAGTTACATTTTAATTTCATTTTATATTGGGGAATATAACATCAGTTTAGAGATGAATGTTGGATTGTTTGAAAACCAATCCACAATGACGTCCACTTTCAGTGGGATTACTCATGACCACAAAATTAGGCACATTCTGTGGCATTTATATATTCCAGCATTTTTATGAAGCTATCAGATTATATCACTGTACAGATGTTCTTCCATGGAGAGATGATCAAATCAAGAGAAGAGGAAGATTGTATTCTCTGGGTCCATTCCCACCCTCCAGACCTTCACAAAAATCTCTGCTGTGATCTTAAATGTTCATGTTAGGAAAAGATGGAAAATACCAGGATTTTTTTGGACCACTGTTTGGTTTTGTTGGTCCAAAACAATCAATCAAACAAACAAAAGCCAATGTTTTCCATCTCTAGACAGGGGCCGTTCACTGAGCTGGTGCTACTTGGCACTATTTTATTTTAATTCATTGTGTTATTCTGATTCATATACTTCACCACTCTACAATAAAGGTTTATTTTAGCTCAGAAATGTGTATTCCACCCACGTCCATGAGATTATCAAAGAACAGTTGATATATCCCACAGTTTTTAGAATAATCCAAAGAAAACACTGCTGGATTAGAATCTGCCTTGGGTCCCTTTTTGGGAGAAAAATGGGATAGAAATAAAGTTAAGTAAATAAATGTACTTCACCTGAAGGTATGATATTCTGCACCCAAAGGTTATTGTCTGAATTGCATATGTCTTTGTCACCCTTTACTTCCATTAGTGGGGATCCGGCTTTCTTGCCACACTCATAATTGGCCTACTTGGTCTCATCTATTAAATGCTGTCTTAGAGGGCTGGTTGGAGAGAATCGTTTATTGGCAGTATTTAAGGATCTTAAAGCTGGGAGCTGTAGCACTACAAAATATAGTGGCTTGTCAAAAACTGCTATAAGCATGCCCCAGGTGCTGAGTCTAGAATGCTGGACTGCTTTCTTTGCCCTTGCTACTTCTGAAAGTTGCCATGTGACACTGGCAGCACAGGACTCCAAAACACTTTTTGATAAGCAGAACCAGTCATGCAGCTGCTTTGATTCACTGACCAAGTTTACCCTTGCACTCCAATATAGAGTCCTGACAACTACCATGTGTGTAAACAGATTTAATGGAATGAGTCCAACATTGTGGTAATGGATCATCGACCTAGTTCTACTGAAATAAGAAATTCCATCAGCAGATCCTGTCCTACATATACTATTTTCCCTATCCTTTCAGCCTACATAAAGTGTATTCCTAAATAAATGAGTGCAAAACCCCTACAGACAAGAAGCAGTGAAGTTCTGTGAGTGTACAGAAGCCCAGGCAGGCAGAAGGATAACATTTTGTACTAATTGGATTTTAAGTTTGGCTCACGATTCTGCCTTAATCAGCCTGTATGAATTTTTTAGCCTTATAAATCATTATAAGCTTCTTTTATTTCACATAGCTTTGCAGTGAATCTGAATCAGAGACATTGCCTGTTTTATGCCAAAAACCACATAACTGGGGCCAGCTGAAAGAAAGATTAGATATTTTGAGCATTTCTAAAGGGGCACACTTTTTTTTCTTTTAAATTAATCTTTGGAAAGTTGAGAAAGAGCAAGAAAATATTGCCAGCCAATATAAGAAGAAATAATTGAAATGTTATAAACATCTGATTTTGTCAGAAAATAAGAGTATTCTGGCTGCAAATTATTTCAGCTATCTTGTGGTAATTGTTATAAAATCTGTGGAAGAATAAAAAGATGCTAACGTCAACTTTCCAGGGAACTTCAAATCATTATGATGATTTTTTCTACTCCATCTTTATCTGAGCCAGAAGAAAATTTAGTAAATGGTGGCAAGATGAAAAATGAGCATTCAATAGTAATAATAATAATAATAATAATAATAACTGTAAATGTGTAAATTGTTTCTGGGCAGTGCAATTTGTGTGACCTATCTTTGCGCTTTCCAAAATTTAATAAAACATATTTGTGGATCATGAAAAAAAGATTTTTGCAGGAACTCCCAGATAAGTTATATATTAGCCTTTCAGTAAAAATAAAGGTATGTTGGAAGACTGTTTTTCTGATGACAAATATATAGTTATATTTCACCAGATTCTCTTTCCCTGGAACACACTTTTTCCTTTCTCCAGATTTGGGAACATATAAATAGCAAACTTGTCAGTTACCATGTATAGCAACCATACCTAGCAGCTTGTGACTAGAGAGGCTGATTTCCTGTTTAAGGGTTATTGGACCACAAGAATTTCAGGTAAACATTTTATCTGATTCTATGAAATGAGACAGCTTATTTCTCACTTATTTCTTGGGCTTATTTCTCAGAAAAAATATGTTTGATATTTAGATTGTATCATAGATTCCTACAGTACCCTATGGTCATGATGAATAGAAGCAATAAACGCAAGCAGACAGAAATTTGGTATTAAATTGGACAGCAACTTTGAGGATCTCCAGAAAAGGCCCTTTAGCAGCAGATTTCAACAGATTTACTCCAGCCTCATATAGAACCATCAGGGAAAAGTGAAAAAAAAATGACTTCTTTGCTGCTCCCTATCAAAGAGTAGTCCTTCTGATGGGCTCTAGTCTGTGTCAGATGATCTTCCCCATCAGACCTGCTCCAAATTTTCTGTCATCCTCTCCCATCCTGCTCCGTCCCACTCACTTGATCACTGCCAGCTCCTTATTAAACTAGGAGTAAGTTTGATTCCCTATGTGAAAGGGCACACTTAGGAGCATGTGTGTCCATCTCCCTAATAATTTCCCAATTCCAGAGGTTAACTAGGGCTTTGACAGAATTGTGTGCTGAGATGATAAGAAATTCCTAAACACCTATTGGAAAACCATTTGTATCCATCAGCCTCCTATAGTGGACCATTTTATCCAGCCCTTCAGAGGGTCAGAGTTTTAGTGAGGCAAAAACCCACCATGACAATGGTCTAATGGAGAGTTTCTCTACACCCAGATCATCAGTATGCTGTGGTGTTGGTGGTGTTTTAAAGAGGTCTAGAGTATGTCCTGCAACATGGGTGGGGCTAGATAACACTTGGGACAGACCCATGGTTGTCATGGAAGACATGAAGTCCTGAACCATTCCACAGACAATACTTTCTCAGCATGTGTATTAGAGCCCCCCAACACAAAAAGCCAAGAGGATTCCATTCTCATCCCCATTCTCATGACCACCTTTGCTAGCTCAGGAAGGGAGTCTGCTGTGCTATGGGGCAGGCAATACACCAACAAAATATCTATTCTTTTCCAGGGACCTACTTTCACACACACACACACACACACACACACACACACACACACACACACACACACACACACACACGTATATGTACATGTATATATGTATATATGTGTATATACATACATACATACATACATACATACATACATACATACATACATACATACATACATACATACATACATACATATGTATATGTGTGCCCATGCACACACACACTACAGATATACACTTGGTGAGGAGGATGGACTCATGACAGACCACTATAACTCTATCTCCCCATCATCAAGTCTTGATAGCCACTGCAGATCATCCCAGATTCATAGAGCCAGGTCTCTGTAAAACAGACCAGGTCAGCACAGTTGTCCAGAATCAGTTCAGCAACATTCCCAAGCAGCAGCCTAACATCAAGACTACGTATCCAGACTATTTGAAATGGGGGACTGTTTGGTGAAAACCAACACCCTGTTACTTTCCTCTCTGGCATTATTATGTAGTTGTCATCCTCCTTTATATCTTCCCCTCTTCTTTACATTTCTAATGGCCAGTCCCTGCTTCTCTTCACTGCCACCCCTCTTGTCCTCTGCCCATAGACAGCAATCTTAAATTGAAGAAGTCTTCAAATAGGCAGAAAGATGCAGCTACTTTCAAATGCAATTCCCTCCAGTGAGGAAGCTATTATTGAGGTGAAGCTGAGGAGCCAGAGGCAAGGAAAAGACTCCTCCTTTTCCACAGTAGTCTTGTTTAATCTATTATCCTGAGAAAGAGAGGGCTTGTTCCTACGTATATCTGTGACTTTGTGAGTGTACTAGTAGAAACACAGAGAGATACAGTCCGTTGCCCCATCTTTGCATGTAAATGTGGCTAGATGTACTTGTTTGAGCGAATGCTTTCACACAGCCACACTTTACTTTGACCTATTGACTAAATAATTATTTTCTACTAGTAAAATGTCTAATTTCTAAATTCACGAAAAAGGGAGATAAGGAACAGGAACACTGAAAAGGGTAGAAGGGGGGGGGATAACTCTGAAATGTGTGAAAGTGGTCTTTCCATGATTTCCTGATATACAAGTAAGCCAAAATTAACAAATCTACTAAGACAAGGTCTCCATGCATGTCAAAATAGGATAGCAATTAAAGTGGCATGTATTCTGCACCTCAATTTTCGCAAATATATTTTTCATGGCTTTGACAGTCAAAAGCTATTTAGATTATTTATGACATTTCCAATGAGTTAGTAATGCTTTTTTATTGCATTGTATTTTGCATAATATAATTTGTCACTATTTCTTTATTAAGCTTGTTTTATATTCATAGTTGTCCCACCACACTATATTTTCCTCTTTGTCAGCTCAGAACTTCATTATGAAGGATGAGGTTTTATCGTTTCCTAGTGATGCAAATGGCTACAGTGAATAAGTGTCATTATGCAGGAACAGGAATTTAGTTTTCCTCCATTAAGCAAGCAGGCTAATGACTCAACAAGTTTATAGCCCACCACAAAATTTGATGGCTGAATGTGAGTTAAAACAAATGACTGTTGCACATACATGAAAATTAGGACTGCTCTTTTGGGATGGGTATTTCACTTTCATCACTTAAAGCGCAACCTTCTGGCATACACTGGAAGTGGAACCTGAGGTATTTCCATGATAACAACTAATGACAGCCTCCTTCCTATCCTGAGGATAGGAATAGGGCCTGTTCCAAACTAGCACTAAAGGAACATCCACAATTGAAAGGCAGGGCACATGAACTAGCATCAGAAGTTTGAGTTTCTTTGGTTTTTCCATTTTAAAAATCTAGCATGGAGACGGAAAGAAAACATAAATAAATATCTTCATCCCATCAGTTTAGACTCCTCCTTGATGAAGAATTTAAACTCTATGAGCTTCCTCACCTTGGGCCAAGAAGAGGTCAAGGGCAAGACAAAGAGCTATTTTTCCTCCATCATGATTTCTCTAATTTGTGGGAAATGTCTTTACTATCCTTTCTCTCTGAGAAGCACAGCACACATAGCGTCAGTCTAGTAACTGATGGTTGAGAAAGAATGAAACTCATCTAGATTTTTAGATGGTTAAACAAAGTGACCATCACTCTAGTTTTCCCTGGTTCATTAAATTCATGCAGTTGTTTGAATTCTATAATTCTGCATTTAAAAATTGCCCATCTAATGCAAGATGGTAAGAAACCTACTGAAAAATCTAATAAATTCCTTTTCAGCAAAGAGAACAGTGTCACACTTTTCCTCACCCTCATGTGCAAGGATTTACACCCATAATTGAGTAAACAGAACTTTTATAAGTGCCTAGTACTTTGGAGAGTCACCAAAATAGTCCTTTAACATAGTCACCACTGAGATAGTTGGAGCTAATAATTCTTTTGATGAAAGTCAGCTTATTATTCTATTGCTACATTCATGCCAGGGCTGGCATCAATATCTGGCATTCTTGAGCAGCTATCGAGGGTCCAGCACCATGGCAGGGACAACCACTCATGTATGGTCCACCTTTATTTATTTATTTGTTATTCTGACCTGGTGTTCTGAGCATCCCTAGGCAACTGAATCTAGCAGCCATTTTTATTTTGCCCAGCACTCTGGATGTCATGTGGCTCTGGGGAATAGTGGAAAAATTAAAATGGAAACTCTCAGTTATCTAACAGGAGAGCTTCTGCTTGAGACTACCTAGCCACCACACTTGCCAGACAAGCCCTCCAAGACCCACAAAAAGAGGAGGATATGCTAGCATGCACTTTGCTCAGGACAAACCCCTGGACTATGGGCATTGTACAACCACTACAACTGCTGGTTGTGGAGTTTATAAACTAGCTCATATTTTGCAAGTTTAAACAGAAGAGAAGCAAAGATGGATAAAATGTTGCCCTGACTAATAACATGAGTAGGATATAATGGATTCTGGGAGCTGTAGTCTGCTTAATTGTTCCAGTAACCATCTACTTTAAGCAAAGTATTTTCCTACACTACATTACACTGAGCTTTTGTGAACAGAGCAACAGTGGAGAGCAGGATGCCAGTAGAGAAGTAGACAGAAGTAGGGAAAGAACCTTCTTTCCCCCTCTTCACTAATATTGTTGCTGTCACTGCTCCAGCTTTTCAGAATCAGTGAGGAAAGGAAAACAAGAAATCTCTTTTGGTGCAGGATAGTGTTGGAGACAGACTAAATGTGCTGCGAGGACCCAGAGCTTCATATTCAGGTTTTGAATGGTCAGAAAAGGCCCCATTTGGACTCAGGTCTTTGGAAATCAGGCCAACCCTATTCATATGAATGCTTGCACCATCCTTACCTGTCAGAATGTGGTATGTGATATAATATCATGGGTATGATGCATTCAATCTCTCTCTCTCTCTCTTTTGCCTCCTTATTATAGCTATCATTCATTAGCAGATTCTGAGCACTGTGCATGACTGATCCAATACATTCACATTCACACATACACAATGGCCAGAATCCAACTGAGGTTTTACTCTGAAGTAAGTGAATTTGTGGATATGGAACAACTGATTGGTTCAAAATTGGGAAAGGAGTACGACAAGGCTGTATATTGTCTCCCTGCTTATTTAACTTATATGCAGAATACATCATGCGAAAGGCTGGACTGGATGAATCCCAAGCCAGAATTAAGATTGCCGGAAGAAATATCAACAACCTCAGATATGCAGATGATACCACTCTGATGGCAGAAAGTGAGGAGGACTTAAAGAACCTCTTAATGAGGGTGAAAGAGGAGAGCGCAAAAAATAGTCCGAAGCTCAACATCAAAAAAACTAAGATCATGGCCACTGGCCGCATCACCTCCTAGCAAATAGAAGGGGAAGATATGGAGGCAGTGACAGATTTTACTTTCTTGGGTTCCATGATCACTGCAGATGGTGACAGCAGCCACGAAATCAAAAGATGCCTGCTTCTTGGGAAAAAAGTGATGACAAACCTAGACAGCATCTTAAAAAGCAGAGACATCACCTTGCCGACAAAGGTCCGCATAGTCAAAGCTATGGTTTTTCCAGTAGCGATGTATGGAAGTGAGAGCTGGACCATAAAGAAGGCTGACCGCCGAAGAATTGATGCTTTTGAATTGTGGTGCTGGAGGAGACTCTTGAGAGTCCCCTGGACTGCAAGGAGAACAAACCTATCCGTTCTGAAGGAAATCAACCCTGAGTGCTCACTGGAAGGACAGATCCTGAAGCTGAGGCTCCAATACTTTGGCCATCTCATGAGAAGAGAAGACTCCCTGGAAAAGCCCCTGATGTTGGGAAAGTGTGAAGGCAAGAGGAGAAGGGGACGACAGAGGATGAGATGGTTGGACAGTGTCATCGAAGCTACCAACATGAATTTGACCCAACTCCGGGAGGCAGTGGAAGACAGGAGGGCCTGGCGTGCTCTGGTCCATGGGTTCACGAAGAGTCGGACATGACGTAACGACTAAACAACAACAACAAAGTGAATTTGCTGAAGCCATGGTGCCAAATTTCAGCTAATTAACAAGATGCCAGTTACATGGCCAGGCAAGAGACTGTTACTGATCACCACCTCTTTTGTATGTCTTTACCCATAATTTTATTCAATTTCTCTGTTACTCTGCTTTTGCAAAAAATATTCTGTGGGCAATATATATTTAAATGCACATTCAAATCTCCATTTAATAAATATGTAAATAAGTATTTTACTACATACTTAAATATATGTTTTTGTCTCAAAATACATATTTAAATGCATATTGTGATATGTTGACAGTTTAAAGAACAAGACAAGAGTGAAATCTAACAGACAGCTGCATTCCAATCCACCCATTAGTCTGAAAAAGGAAGATTAGGTCATTTTTCTTAGGAATTTAGGAGTATCGAATTTCTGAAACATTCCTCATTCCATCTTTGAAGACATAACCATGTTAGTCTTTTTTAGAATGGATGGCAAAAGTTTAGTTCAATCTGACATGAGAATATACAGTCTTCAAAAATCAGTAAAATAATAAAGTTGAAGTTTGGATGTATGTAGCATCATTATAGTGACAATTCATAAAGCAGTGCTGATAAATATTCTGGCATTGATATGTAAATTAAATTCTGAAAAGTGTAATCTCAATTCCATTTATAAGCAACAGGACTGAACTTCTTCATAAGTGTTATTTCAGCAGTTTCATGAAGGATTCTCCCTCTCACGTTTCTTTGTTCACGAAGAGCCACCCTTGGGAGATGCATCTGGTCCCCTCTTTCCTATCTTTCCATCAGCAGACAAAAACATTCTGTTTTAAGCAGTCATTAAGGATTTAAATCCAGATATTTTATGAAAGATGAGTGTTGGACATTATCATAGTCAGATACTCATATACATATAATGCTCACATGATAAGTATTGAGCCTTTCCCAGAAAAAATTGAGCTAGGAAGCTATAAATTGCAGGGTGTATTGGCCAATTTGTTTGTATTCAATGGTGCAAAAATCAACTACCTATGATTTTAACTTATCTTTCATTTTCAGCTCCAAAGTGAACATGGCAGCACCTCCAGAAAAGTTCAATGTGGAAGAGCACAGGACCATAATCAAGTTCCTGTTTCTTCAAGGGAAAGGTGCAAAGCAGATCCATGATGAAATGTCACAAACTATGGGTGACAGTGGCCCTTCATATGCAACAGTTAAATGTTGGGTTGTCAATTTTAAAACTGGCCATTTCGGTGTTGATAGTGAGAAACCCAGTGGAAGGCCTGTTTCTGTCTCTGTGCCTGCAAATGTGAAAGCCATCCATGACATGATCATGGAGGACCGCCGAATATCAGCCAAAAGTATTGCTATATATCTGAGAATATCACGTGAGAGAGTTGGTGCCATTATCCACAACGACTTGGAAATGAGAAAGCCAGCAGCAAAGTGGATCCCCAAACATTTGACAACCGAACAAAAGAGGAAACATGTGGAGTCATCGGTGGCTGTTTTGGAACATTTTACAAGAAATGAGTCAGATTTCCTGGACAAACTGGTAACTGGTGATGAGACATGGATCTACTGTTATGATCCTGAGATAAAGGAACAGTCTAAGGAATGGAGGCACAGTGGTTCCCCCAGGCCAAAGAAGTTTCGAGTGCAAAGGTCGGTGCAGAAGCAAATGGCAACAGTTTTTTGGGATAAGAAGGGAGTTCTGCTGGTGGACTACCTCCAACAGGGTTCAACCATCAATGCAAAATATTAGTGTGCTTTATTGACGAAGTTGAGGCAAAACATCAAGGAAAAACGTCGAGGAAAGCTCTCCAAAGGTGTAATCCTGTTGCATGACAACGCCTCGTCACACACTGCAGGTGAAACAATGGCAAAACTGACGTCCTTAGGCTTTCAAGTGACGTCCCATCCACCCTATTCACCCGACCTGGTTCCTTCTGACTATTATCTGTTCCCCAAGCTCAAAAAACACCTAAAGGGACAAAGATTTGGGAGTGTTCTGGAGGCAACTAATGCTGCAAATGAGTTGTTACACCAGCAGTCGGAATAATTTTATTTGCAGGGACTTAAGAAGCTGCAGGACAGATGTCGCAAGTGCATTGACTTCCTGGGGGAATATGTAGAATAGTGTGGCAGTTACAGCTTCCTAGCTCATTTTTTTCTGGGAAAGGCTCAATACTTATCAGCACCCCCTCGTATATGATGCCTTCAGTCCCTTGTATAGGGAGAAATGTGGTAAACAAATAAACAAACAAACAAATACGGTCTGTAGCACAGTGACCTGGGGCACTAAAACATTCCCCTATTAGCTTCTGAATATTTCCCATTATAATGTCACATTGAAACGGTTGCATTAAAATTTATCTGGTGTTTCAGTTCTATCACCTGTAAGTTGAACTGAAACTATAGACTTTTATCATACTGTAGATGTTGATTTAAGTACACCTGTATTTTATCTTAAATATCATTGTAGGTATTTGTTTCTTTTCATTTGTGTTCAACCTCACTACTAACTTCTCTTTTCTTTTCCTTGCACCCTCATATACAGATAGATGTATAGATAGATAAACAGATATAAACATATATAGGTACAAACTTAGTATGATATCCCATTCTTCTGACAAAGTGAACTGTGGTCCATGAGCTCTCATGTTATCATAAGTCTGTTAAATTTTTAAACTATGACTACATTCTTTGTTCTTTGCTGAAACAGCTTCATATGGCTACCTTTGTGGAAATCTGGAGCATATTTTAGTACAGAGGCTGGTGCAGTCAGCAAGAGGAGTGTCAAAACACTTAAACAACATACCAGTTATTTTAGTAACATGAAGGACTGTGAAGTAAAATTTCAGAATATTACTACTCTTCCATCCTGCGTGAGCATTTCTTCCCTTGATTGTGTGACACACTGTAGGCTTCAATTGGCAGCTTGGCACTTTGTACTACGAAAGAAAACAAGTTTCCAGAGCAGAATGTGTAATGCTAGGTTTTACAGAAAAAGAAAATACATGTAGCAGTTCACAAGCTGGCTTTCAGCAAGTTCTACCTATTAACAGTCACAGACAAAAATGAGGTTTGTGCCCTCAGGCACTGAACTCAATCACTTCATCTCTCCAAGTAGAAACCCTATTTTAGCTTCCCCACAGGCATACAGTCACACGGCAGTCATTTTGAATTTTAAATCCAAGAATGAATTGAGTGGTTAGCTAAGGCTGGTGGTTAGCTTGGTATTGCAATTGTAGCACAGGGCTGGGGAGGAGGGGAGTCAAAATGTGGGTTCTTGGATAGATCACAGAAACTGCCGAAACATGTCAGCTCCTAGTCCCATCCAGAGAGGAACATCATCTGATATAAGCCTGCACAAGTTATCCTAGTGACCCAGCAAGCTGAAGTCAGCCCACCAGCCATGTACAGTGTGTAGGACTCAGGAACAGTGAATTAATCATGTTCTTTCCCTCAAGGAAAATCCAAATGCCAGAGTAGCCCTCCCTTCCTTCTGACTAGAGAAATCTACTTTAGGCCTGGGTTAGGAACATGGCAGTGAACTATAAATAAATCAGTTGAGGTACAACAGTTCTTCAGAGACTGAGTCCAATGGCTGAAGTTTAACAGAAAACATATATGGTAGTGAGCCTCTAATTAGTTTGATAAACTTGTATTTGCTGTTTCTTGGGACTCTAAAGCAAATAAATTAACAACGGATTCTAACTGAGCTGTTTTCAACCTTTTTCAGCCAGCTTCACAGACAGCATTCAGTAAATTCTATGTGTTCATGCGAGTCCTACTGCCCCTCTGTGATTAGATTCATCTGGATTTTCGGACGGTTCCCTCATTTTGGCGGGAATAAGAGACGGAGGCGAATTCAAAAAAATCAACAGTCTCTACTTTATTGTTTTCTACATCATTTTCAAATAACTTCAACGGATCTAAACAACTCAACTCTGGCAATGTCTTGTAACTAACAATTTTCGTTTCGGGAGTAATCCAGTCGCTTCTCACATTGGGGCTGGTCCAAACCGCTCGCGATCGGTCATCCCTCGCAGGGGAGCAGTCCTTACGGCGCACACCGTCCCACAGCAAGGATGTCTCGCCCAGTCCCCTTCTGTTGGGGGGAGGTTGTGAGAAGGATTGGGGCGGATCACCTTCCTGCCCCCACCATGGTTGCGTGGGAAAACCACTACCGTCCATTCTAATGGTTTTAGCTTTTCCTTTTCACCTCTAGGCGGGTTGGGATTAGGTAACAACCCGCCACCTGTCTTCAGATTCGGAAAATCCTTTAGTAGGTTACAGACCTTAGGAGAGGCTTCTTCCTCCCTTTCTGTTTGCACCGCGCAATCTCTCCATTCTCTTTTCCTCTCCTCCGTTTCCAATCTAATCTCCCGCGCATTTTCACCGTCTTTTATCACCTCCTCCCACACTATCAAATCAAGCTCCTCCCCTTTCTCCTCCCCTAATTCTTCCACCAGATATACTTCTGTTGCTCTCCTTTCTATTATTGGTTCTTCTTCTATTTTTATAAGTACTCCTTCCACACATTCACAACTCTCTTTTTGCGTGTTTTCTCCCGAGGACGGCTCACTAACATGTCTTCCTTCACACCCTCCCTCCCAGGTGCCTGGGGGCTGAGGAGTCCTCAAGCAATAATTCCACAGGTTCCACCCTGGTTTTTCACTCATGGCAGCTTTTATTAAAGACACAGAGTCAGCCCCATCTAACTCTTTCTTCGCATTCCCTGGGGGTTGAGTTTCTGGCACTAACTCCCTGAGCACAGTCTATCCAACTATGTCCCCATTTGACTTTACTAAGGTCCCCAAAAGTCAAAGTATGGAGAAGCAGGCAGGAAGTATGAGTCCTGATCTAGGTTGCTGTCCTTTTAGGGAGGGCTGGTAAAGGTGGGTGATGAGGACCAGGTGCTGCAGTGTTCCTCCTCCCAGAGCCTCCTTTACCATGCATGTTGCCACTTGTGTCTCCAGCACCAAGGATGGGTTGGAGTAGGCATTGCAGCTCCTGTTGGGTAGTGAAGATGCCAAGGCTGGGGTGGAGCTGGATCAGCTGGGGGCTGCACTGCCAGAGCCTTCGGCCCCTGGCCTTTTCATTGGAAAGAGATGGGTCCACTTGTTCTCTCTCCCTGTTTGCACCTCTATGGAGACACAGAAGATAGGGGCCCAGTGCTCAACTGCGTCTCCTTCATCTGCTGAGGTTTCCGATGATCATCCTGAACACTGCAACTCCAGCCCTCTTATTTCTGCCCTCTTATTTCATGCTCCAGCTGTCCCACATAAGGTGGCGGCCTGTTCTCCACCTACAGCAGCACATCCCCATTGGCTAGGGGCTAAAGATTCACTTTGGGGCTCTCCTGGGCTTGTAGGGCAAGGCCAGATGGCGTGCTAAAGTGTGCTTGAGGTGACTCCCTCACAGTTGAGGATAGTAATAGCCCTGTAGCACAGGTCTGATCTCATCAGGCACAGAATGTGTACAGGTGTTAGTGGATTGAATGGGCGATCTGCTAAACTCTGTTCACTCATTACTGTCAGGTAAAATACACCCAGACAAATATCATGGCCATCATGATGTCATGCAAAGGAGTTAAACTTGACCCCAACACCATTATATCAAGCACAGAGGCTGAAAAAGAGACCTCCAGACACAGGCAGCTAGTCACAGGAAAATCACTTCAGATGACTTCTCTCAACACATGGTTATCAAGGTTATTGACTGTATATTAGAGAGATTCCATTGTTCTTTTCTGTGCATGTAATATATGAAAAGGGCTTTAGTATACTGGAAATAATGCTATCTAACAACCTTTCTGGCCAAACTGTATAAGCCAGACTCAGCAGTGTGAGATAAACTTGGGAATAAGACGGCAAAAGGGAAACTTTAGTTGTTTATATATTATTCCTAGTCATCCGCCTCAAAGTCTCTTTTTAAAATATACAGCCTCTGTCTGCTGGTTTACAATCTTAGGCAGCTTATGACTGGGATGGGAGGTGCCCCCAATTCTATCTATGAGCAGGATTGATGTAATGGTCCTGGTCCTGTGTCCCACCTCTTTCCCCTCTAGGTAGTCTGCATGTATAGCTACCACTGATTTCAGTTCCAGGATGATTCTTCAGAAAAGTAGTTTTTCCTAAATTTTAGTGCCAATGATTCCAGTTTCTAGATTTAATGGTCTTCATTGACTGGAATCCAATTTTAAAAATCACATTGGGATAACTCCATTAGTATAAATTTCAGCCATGAATTGCTGCAAGTTAAAAAGTCAGAATAGGTATTTGATGTCACTTGCTGATTCAGACAGTTGATGTGTGACAGCAAATGTCTATTTTGGCTACTTAACTTGCAGCAGTTCCCAGCTGAGATTTATGCCAATGGTGTGACTCCAGTGGGTGAAACTATTGGGATACTGGCTTATGAATATTAGAAAATATTATAAAAAGAATAAAAGGACAGAGACAGCAGTCTATATTTCAGATACCTGCAATATATACAAATTGCCCTCCCCACCCCGGAATAAAGACGTGAGACAAGTATCATGGGTTAAAACATGGGCCACACTTTATTGATCATAATTCAATGTTGCCATCCTTTGGCAAAGGGAGGCCTGCCGTAGTGCGGAATCAGGTTTAAGCAAAGAGGTCTCAAAGTACCCCTTAATCAACAAATTGGCGAGTCCCCGGCCCCAAGTTGTCACGGACTTAAAGACAGCAAGAACCCGGCCGGCCGCAATTTGACCACCCCCGGACCTCAAGCCATCTTTACTTGTTGACTGTTGGTCCAGTGGTGGCCCAGCGCATCTTTCCCCCCAAGCACTGTAATTGCACGATCCGCAGCTCTGGGAGGTCCGATGGGCTGTTCGCTTACCTGAGTTTGCAATGGGACTCACCAGAAAAAAAACTGTTTTATCCGCACTACCCGCCACAGCATAGGGACTAGCCCAACTAAGTCCCATGCCCGCCATCAAGCCTATCAAGCTTAACAAGCAGGCCCCCCTTGATGTCTTCCAAGAAGACATCCAAACCCAAATCAGACAGATGAACACCATCGTTCTGAAAAAACTCAGGCCTATCCAATCGGATCCTCTGGTGACCAATTACCGATCGAAGGCCACTGCAGACCGCTCTGCAGACCTCCCGGTTAACACTCCTGCGTGCTGTGTTAACGGAGAGGAAAATCCTGGCATCCCTCCACACCAACAGAGGGATGATTGTGGACCACACAATGTGCATGGCTGGGTACATGGCCTTCAACCATTTCAGGTCGCGTAAAATGTCCAGGATCAACGCCTTACCAGAATGCCTGGCCAAATCATTGCTGCCGAGATGTACTACCAATAAATCCGGTGGAGATTGGCCAAAGGCCACCACCTTGCATATCTGGCTTCACAGCATTCCGCACAGCCCTCTCCATACAATGTGCGCTCTGGCTCCAAGGCCCAGGTCGCTCCCCCATGGGGATGCAGCAGCATATTGCTCTGCCCAGTATACATAGCTGTGGCCCACAATCAAAATGTGCCTCCGTCTCACCGACTCTACGAGACCTGCGAAGACATAACAAAACCAGGCCCCTGCCTAGACATTAGGGAGTGTTCTGATGTATCTACGATAACTGGATGAAGACGACCGACCCAAACGCTTAATTTCCTCCAAGCTATAACCCAGGGCTGCTGCAGTGGAAGCTGAACCAATTCTAAATGAGTGTGTGCCGAACCTCATTCCTTGGACGCTGACCCTATCCAGCACTACATCCGTCAATTTCCAGAACTGATACTTCATCAATGGTGAATTATCCTTATGTTTAAAGAAATAGCCTTGGTCCTGTCCCCTGACCTCCAAATATGCTATCATGGCTTTCACAGGGCAGATGCTGTCCATGCGACACTGTGCTAGGGCTAGTTGACAACCCTTACCTAGCTGATCAGCCTTGGATCGTCGAATAAGAATTCGCACCATCCCGTCTTCAACCCTCACATCCTGCCATTGCAAGGTTACCCTGGCCTTGTCATTCTTTCCGGAAGCAACTACCTCACTAATCCTGAGGGCCCCAAAGAACGTCAATAATGATGCCGCTTTAAATAGGACCGTTTCGTACTCATCCCTACACAAAAACTCCCACTGCCTACAAATACGTTCTAACAACACAGGTGATATGGGGGCCCTGGTGTCCTGAACTCTACCCCTCTCTTTGGACCATCCTTCGATCATCTTTTTAATGCGGTAATCCATCGAATAATCACGATAGCCATTAACCCTAGCGTAAAAGGCAAGTGCTGACAACCTGCCCTGTATAGTTCCAGGTGCCAATCCCTTCCTATTCAAATGCACTATAAATTGTTGCAGATGTTCCACTGGCACTGGCCAAACCGGCTCCAGGTTGACCATCTTCCTAAATTCCTGGAACTCTATACTCACAGCCGAGTACCCTTTCTGTGTCCTCGGTGCCAGAGCCAAGCCTATTGCTCTTGCCGCATCTTCGTGCCAATTTGCCAGACCTCCGGGGGCAGAATTTCCGGGAACTCCTTGGCTCCGGGGTCTAGCTCCCTGAATAGCTCGATCTGTTGGTGTGACAATGCATCAGCTAGTCTATTTTCTATACCTGGTACATGTCGGGCCTGCACTAGGATGTTAAACTGCAGGGCCCGTAACGTGAATGCCCTAACCAATGTCATGACCCGTTCTGAATGTGACATAAGGTTGTTTATAATATAAACAACTGCCTGATTGTCACACCAAAATCGTACCACGGAGTTTGACCACTCCTCTGCCCACAGCCAAAGCGCACCCACTATTGGGAAGAATTCTAGGAATGTTAAATCCCTGGTAATGCTGTTCTGATACCAATCGTCAGGCCATGTGCTGGCACACCATCTACCTCTAAAATAAATTCCAAACCCTAGGGAACCTGCCGCATCTGAATCGACTTGAAAGTCTGCTTTCAGCCCTATTTCACCTCTCCAGAAAGATATCCCGTTAAACCCTGCCAAAAACTGACTCCACACCAGTAGGTCTTCCTTCATACCGTGTGTGACCCTAGTCCTATGCAATGGGTGCTGCAGGCCCCTCATGGCATCGCAAAGCCGGCGCAAAAATGCATGTCTGGGTGCTACCACTCTACAAGTGAAATTTAAGTGTCCCACAATTTCCTGGAGCTCATGCAGAGACACTTTTCACTTCTGCAATAGTGTAGCTATCTTGATCCTAAGGTCAGCTAATCTGTTTTTGGGCACCTGTGATGTCTGCTGCACTGTGTCCAGTTCAATACCCAGGAAAGTGAGGGATGTGGCTGGCCCCTCCATTTTTTCTTCTGCCAGGGGTAAACCCAGCTCCTCTGCCATTAATTGAAAACTGTTTACGATGAATCTACACTTTCCTGAATTCCTTTCTCCACAAAAAAGGTAATCATCCAAATAATGGGCCGCAGACTTACAACCCACCCTACTCCTAAGTTTCCACTCGATAAATGAGCTGAACCATTCGAATGCAGTGCACAACACCGAGCAGCCCATAGGTAAAGCTCTATCAATATAAAAGAATCCCTGTCAATGAAATCCCAACAAGTCAAAGTCTTGCGGGTGAACTGGCAAAATTCGAAATGCTGATTTTATATCGCATTTCGCCAGCTCCGCCCCCACACCACACTTCCTTACCATGTGAACCGCCTCATCAAAGGAGGTGTAGCACACGGTACAAAGTTCCTGAGGGATAGCATTGTTGACCGACGCTCCCTTCGGATAGGACAAGTGGTGAATTAATCTGAAGTCGCCCTGGGCCTTTTTTTGCACTATACCTAAAGGCGAAACCCTCAAGTTCTCCAAAGGAGTTGTTGCGACGGGGCCAAGCACTCTTCCTTAACTTCCTTAGCTACCTTATCCTGGACAACACCTTCCATCCCGCACATCGATCGGACATTCTGCACAAAAAATGCCCTGTGCTCACCTACCGCCAGGATCCTAAATCCATACTTAAAGCCTTCCAAGAGGTAAGTAGCATCTTCTCTGCGTGGGTAGGTACTCAGCCATGTTTCCAAAACGGTAACCTTAATTGGGCCGGGTCCCTTTTCCAGGGGTACCAACGCCACTACTGGGTTTTTTAGCTCCTCCTGCGCCCTTGTTCTGGTGTTGAGCCCCGACCCTAAAGCATGATGTACTTGGGTGTTGACTTCTACATGCAGAACATTCATGCCGGAAGCGGCATGGTTTCTTGGTACAAGCGCCCTTGGAGTTGTATTCCCAACAGAGTAGGCGGGGTTGAACCACCTGCCCCGCTCCAACGCGGGGATTCTGTCCCAGGGCAACTTTCCTATTCAGATGCCCGCTATCAAACCCATCCCCGAAATTGGGTCTGGCTGGAGTCATGTGCTGGAGCCACAGACCTGGCAGGGGCTCATCCCAACGAAGATTTGGGTGAATCGCGCTCCGCATACGGAACGATTCATCATAATGAAGCCATGCCTGCCCAGCAAAGTCGACATAAGGCCTATAAATTAAATCCAGGTATTGAAAGAGGGACTGAGCCCTCCAAGGCTGAGCTTTGACGATCACCCCAGCATAAATCAGAAACCCGGGCAGCCAATTAGACCATGTCCTATCAGGTTTCTTCCTCCTACGTCTCTCCTTCTCTTTATCGTCTTCGTAGTTGAGATCCGTCTTCTCTACATTTCTATTAAGCAGGTAAAATAAATCCACATATTCGCCCTCTCATATCTTTTCTTGCGTTGCCAGGGTTAGATGATCGCCCAAGGGCATCGAGTAGTCACCATATGGCAATGCTCGCAAAGGCACGGTGTTGTAACCCATGTCAGGAACTGACGGGTAAGGCCAAACCCCCACACCGGCCGAAGCGTTAAACTGGGCTGGTAACGTAAACTGAGGGTATGGCGTGCCCCATCCACTGAATTGCGGACTGGAACATGGCCATGTAGTGTTGGGGGGCCTACCACTCTGTATGTCATATGGTGTGTAAACTGTGGTGTTAAATTGTCCACCGCCAGCCCAAGGCCACACGGGGATCGATGAATAAGTGCCCGGTGTAACGGCCGACTCACCTGACGAAGTCGTCACCATACTAGATTCATCCCTGACATATAGCCCAACAGGGCAGACCTCATCTGCTTCATCTTGTTCCTCTTGGCTTGTGGTCGCTGGTTCAGGTGTCGCAGGGGTTGACAACCTTCTACCCTTATCAGCACGCCGAGGCCGTGGTGTCGGAGAAGCCCCGTCTGCATCGCATCTGGGCGTCCCTTCAGGCAGCTGCTCCGCCTCAAGAATAGCAAATCTAGCCATTAGATCATCAGCTACTGTTTGGCCCTACGATGGCCCTACGATGGCTCTTGGCATCCCTGGCTGATCTGCGTGGCTGCACCTCACATGGCTGTGGAGCTTGTCTCACCAGCCGTTCAGCTTCCAATTCAGAAATCTTTTCCTGCAGTTGCTGCCAGACATGCCAGGATTCCTCATCACAAGAGGACTGGGGAGGAGACACTTGGGGAACTGGCCTTTTCTTGGCCGGCTGTTTCCCCTTCTTATTGCCCTGGCCCTTCCGCAATGCCATTATGAATCTAGTGCTACAGGTGAAGGGCTCAGAATTGTCTCAGCAGTACTGATGCCAAGTCAGGTAATAACTCTTATCTATGCACAATAATGGAGGGGGTAACCAGCTGACGCTCGCAGCTATGCTCCTCTTTTAAGACAACAAATCTGACTATGTGGTAGGAACCAGTTAGTCAGACCACATAAACTTTATCAATTGTTACTAGTTTAATTAATTTGTAAACACAATAACTAAATTCCTTGATTATTTCCCCCTAATTAAACTACCAATCTGATTAGCACCAACTATGGAGTAAGTCCCTGGATTAATTTATTTGACAATTCAGGGCTCGACTCTTATTTCCAGTAATACTTAATCAATGCCAATTTAAAATCCTTTGACTGGTGCTCTATGCCCACTTAATTAATTGATATTCCAGGCCTAGGAACACTCCTATTCAATTACTATATATATAAAATATCTATCAAGTTAAAATTATTTTAATTTATTCCACTTTACTAATTACTTATTATGAATTAATTAATATTAATATTAAATTTATTATAATATTATTTATATATTTATTTTATTAATATCTTATTTTATTTTATTTTATTTATTATTATTAGAAGTAATATTTATTAATTTTATTATTTATTTATTTATTTATTTATTTTTACTTTAAAAAAACAAAAAACAAACGCAGGCCTGCTATATCTGCGAGGCCAAGTGAAGTACTGGCCTCACTGCTGAACCGGCCCTCAAAGGGCTAGCAAACCAATCCAGCCGTTGAAGAAGGGAAGGGGGGGAGTGAAGAATTCGAAAATAAAGCAAACGCTTGCTGCCTGGAAGCCGAGCAGCACCCACCCACACCCAACAGCTGAGCTCAAAGGCCCGCGCCTCGCCTCCGCCGCTATGAGCCCATCCGAACCTGAGGCAAGCCCTAGGACCCGCTATGGATCAGCCGGCCCCTCTACCAGACCCGTTTTAAGCTAAGCCTTAATTTCCTTTCTTTCTTTCTTTCTTTCTTTCTTTCTTTCTTTCTTTCTTTCTTTCTTTCTTTCTTTCTTTCTTTCTTTTTGTTTTGTTTTTATAAATGCTCTCAAGCCCTGTTCCCCGCACTTCTTTTGTCTTTGCTACGATAGTTAATGACAGAATTAAATAACCCAATTTATAAATTAAATAATAATAATAAGATGTCAGCAATAAAAACCCCGGGAGGGAGCCGATGCTACCCTCCCTTCCTCTTGGACGCTGTTCGCCGAAGGCCTCAATCCGTGATGCAGCTGTTTGGAAACCAAACAGCAGAGCTCTCTCCTTTACCGTTGCCAGAAAAGGAAGAGGGCGGATAGAGGGGGGAACGTCCCTTAAATAACCTAGCGTTCCCCCCTCTCGCCCAACTGCTCTCATGAGACCTAGGGTCTTGCGTTATCCAGGGAGGGAGGCAAAGGCGAGCTGAGCTGCTGAAGCTTTGGCTCAGCAGCAGCGCCAGCATTCTAATTTGAATAGAAATATGTAGCTTATGCTTGGTTAAATCATGAGAAAAATAGCTTAAAGCCGCTATAGGAAGGATCTTCTTTATGGTTTTGCCGCTGTTATATTGAATACACCCATGTGAGTAGAAGAACACAATAGCACTGTGTCTATAAAACTCCCAGAAATTGTGGAGTTGGGTTATAGAAAGGTCCTTAACAATGATTCTGTGACAAGGACTAGCACAGCCTGGAGCACAGAGTCTCTTGGTATTAGCAAGTGAACATGCAGCTTTTCTCACCACTACAAAGGGAAGTTTAAGAGATTGTATTACACATTTGTTTAAGAAAGAACATGTTAACTTCCATATGGATTGTCAAACAATGTGTTTGCTAGCACACCGCAAACAGGGGAAAGCATGTTTATCTTTTCAAATAGCACAGTAAAGGTCAGGGATTTGAGGGGGGAAATATTTGTATTTTGAGTAATATGATCAGATCTGCAATCTGAACTAGAAACATTTATGTCAGAGGACAGATGTCGACAAAGAGAAGCCTGTAGACTGATATAGCCCATTTCTAATTCAAACAGGGGAAGCAGATCCTCAATTTAGAAAGGTTACTGGTCATCAGCTAAAGGAACATTTTAAAAGTTTTTAGTAGATTTCTACTACTACTGTTTCTTAAGGGCTTAGATATGTATGCACTTTGTCAGCCCTGACAGATGGGAAATAAAATAAATATCATTTCAGTAGTTTTGTTTTTTGAATGGAAACCATTAGTTTGAACAGCATGAAATTTGAGGGGAACCTTCAGAGGGCAGTTCTGAGTCTTGATACTCATGTCTGAACTAGCAATGTCTCTGGGAATCTAGGATATCTGCTCTAATGGTGAATCAACACTGATTTCTGGAAACAAAATGAGGAAGGAAAAAAACACAGATTACTTTAAGCAGGCCTCCTGTTAGGATTATGCTGCAACTGACAAAGTATATGAGATACTCCACTCACATTTACAAACCGACAGTGAATTGCTCTTCTAGAAAGGCAGACCTAAAAATTAAGTTTGTGTTTACCTTCCAAAAACCAATCACAAAACGGGGTGAGCTAATTTGCAAGATACATGAGGCAAGAAAAGCTTGTGCTGTGAGAAATACCTTCCAGTGTATGAGGAAGATATGCTTCTTCTAGAATGTTAATTTTACCATCTGGTTTGATTTTCACACACTTTGATTTCTGCCATACTCATCTGAATTCCAATTAATCAGACATAAACATACAGACATGTTTTGTCTCCTGACACTTTGCATGTGAACCAGCAGAAAGTAAATGCAGTGTTCCTATGTGAGCATTGAAGGAAAGACTAAAAATATCAGTGGTCTGTTTAAGAAAACCAGAGCACTATACCTTTTCTCTCCAGCCCACTGGAATTTGGGCCTTATCAAGTATTTTTATGAACCTCAAATTCCCCTCCCAAAGGGCTTTGAGGTTCAAGTGGAATGTCTGAGGGAGCTCAATTCATTTTTGGATGCAGGAGTCAGTTGATCAGGCATACCTAATCTAAATATTTAAACAGGATTTTGCTGCAGTAAACACAACTTCACTGGAGGGATTCCAAAATTTGTTTTGGCATCTGGCATTCCAAATTAGTGTTTTACCACACAGATTTTTTTTTTAATTTTGATGATGAAACAGTTTTGTCTGTGCAAAAAAAAAGGGTCATTGACTTCATTGACTACTTCAGGCTGTCAGGGCCAGGCCATACGATCAACTATTGTGGTGTGTACATTGTCCAGTAAGTATGGCAAGTAGCAGTGATTGAGGTAAATTGTCCTTTGACAGTTCCATCATATGCTTAAATCACTGGCCAGCATACACAAGGGAGATAATAATTTGCATAGGTCATCAGCCCCTAAAGCAGCAAGCAAGTGGATGGGGAGAGACTTTCCATGTGGTCTGCTAAATCATCTGCTAGATTTCCTTCAAGTCAACATGTGCCAAGGGTGACTTTTGACGGTTGCAAAGTGGTGTTTCAGCTCACTGAGATTCAACTGCTAAAGACCCACCTGTTCAAGCGGGCTTTTAACAATCATGACTGAGTCCCTGAATGCCATTTTTGTTGTTGTTAATATAGTTTTTGACATTTTACATGTTTTTAATCATTCAATATATTTTAATCAGTTTTATAATTTAATTGGTTTTCATGTATAATTGGTTGTGTTTTTAATTCTGTTCTTTTTAATATTTTGAGCTGCCCTGAGTCTGCTGATGAGGATAAACAGCCTATAAAGAAAGAAAGACAGACAGACAGACAGACAGATGATAGATAGATAGATAGATAGATAGATAGATAGATAGATAGATAGATAGATAGATAGATAGATAGATAGATAGATAGATAGATAGATAGATAGATAGATAAAAGTAAACTTACTAAAAATCTGTTAAGATAAACTATCAGTGCAATTTTTTGAAGAAGATTTTTCTAATATTGAGTAATTGTTACAAGCTTGAAGAAGTGAAGCACTTACATCTTTCATCTAATAGAAAATTACAAAATTTGAAAAGAAAACAAATAAAATGAAAAAATACATAAAACTCTACATTTATAATTAAGAATAAAAAGCAGCTATAGCCATCTCTCTTTTCCTTTGAGATCACATACTTTCAGCTGGGTGTAGTGCAAATGATGAATGACATTCTTTGTGATCCTTGTTTGTCTGTTTATGATCAAACCATTTTGTCACAATTCCTTTTAATAAGGACCTTTCTGCAATTGATCTCCTGTTTTATATGGTTTCCCCAAGCATTTCCAAATAATATATTCTATTCTGGCAATTGAAAGATGCAAACATTTTTCATCTAATTGAAACAGTTTGATATCTAGGTTTGTAGTTTGTACTGGTAAGGCAGAGACATGAAAAAGAGTGCTTTTAACTTATGTTTCTTGAAGTGTTTTGTCTTCGTCTTTGGAATTTGTTTTCTATACAAAGAAATAAGATAGACCACCTTTTTCTTTTGTTAGGCAAAGGTGGACCCCAAAGTTCTTTATCTGTAGATGACAATCACCAGGTGGGCCCAAGGAACACAGTTTTAGTTTGTCTCCCCCCCCCCCCTTCAATGTTCTGTTTATTATATGTTGTAGAATGTTGCTTTCTGGAGATTAATTCTGAAGCCACTCTGTTAATATTTCCTGGCATTTATACATAACAAAGCCATTAGTTTTAGCCAACAACTTTCTGAAACTATATTGTGCCCACTGGATTACACAGCCATACACCAACAAATATAGCACCAGTCTTGAGACTGGAGGAAATCCTGTCATATGTTCCAAGCAGTTCCCTATCACATACACAATCCCCCCCTTTGAAATTTTGGAGACTATAGTGGAAACCCAAAATTATTAAAGTAGACAAATGAGGTGGAAATTACTGGGGCCACCAGCTTGCACACAGGTCTTCTCAAAAGTGTGCTTTGATCAAGGCAAACTAATCCAAAGAGAATTACTGTTATTTTGAGTTGATTGGCGCCTTGCTGAAACCACAAAAGCTGTGCTGATTTCCTACCAAATCTGTCAGAAATTCCATCAGTTTAATAGTATATTTGGTTTTTCTAGCTTGTAAGCAGAAGCATTTCATCTGGCAGTGCATAACTAAACAATTCTTATAATCCAGTTGACAACTTAACCAAAGCAAACTCATGGCTGTACAAACAGAATATATAACCCCACCTTTTTTAATAGCAAGAAGTAGATTCTCCCATTCTTACTAAGGCTTACCCCGTTGTAAAATCTGGATTCATGGTGTACTACAGAAAGTATACAAAAATTAGCAGTATATAAAATTGCTTGATTTATATATTTATTTACTTTATTTATATTCTGCCTTTTTCTCAGGGAAGGGACTCAAGGCATAGTACAACAGCTAAAAAATATGTGTTAAAAAGCACAATAAATTAAGATACTAATATTAAAAAATGATTAAAGCCAAATATATCAAAAACATTGTTAGTTAAAACAAATTTAACATTTTACCTGATAAAAATATACTTCATCCCCTTGCAAGTGCAGCATATGTACCTAAATGCCAAGGGGACTTTCCCCACCTTACCCTAGAAAGAGAATTTTGCAGTCAAGATGAAGAGGGCAAGATGCATGGGTTCTTGGGTGTCATATAGCAGCCATTCTCCACCTCTAGGAGCCTTGTGGCACAGTGGTTAAACTGCAGTATTGCAACCAAAACTCTGCTCATGACCCAGGTTCAGTCCCAGGTAGCCAGCTTGAGGTTCACTCAGTCTTCCAACCTTCCAAGGTCAGTAAATTGAGTACCCAGGGAAGGGGGGGGGGGGGAATGTTTAACCTGCATAATTAAATTCTAAATTGCCCAGAAAGTGCCTTAAATGCTATGGAGCAGTATATAAGCAGTGTGTTTTGCTCAATTGGTGAAGTCCAGGAGAGGGTCAACAGCTGATCACTCCTTTTCCGAGACCAGAGTCTACTCATCTTTCTTATTTTATACATTAGAGTACTTACATTTATACTGTCTTGCAGACCTGAATATATATTAATGAAAATGGTCCTCATGTAACCCAACCCATTGTCTTGTTTCTTTATTTCATCTTCCTCTTACAGTGAATGCTGCACTGATCTTCCCTGCAGAGTTCTCAGGATATGGGGACACCTTTATCCACATAATTTGGCTTCTCATCATCTCACATTTTCTTGTTGTTGTTTGTTTAGTGATGACAATATCTTTATCAAAATAGAACATTTTTGTAATCTTCAACTATCCCAATTTGTTTAAAATCTTAAAGCCTATCAGGGAACTCGTATATTCACATATCCCTTTGGTAGTTAAGTCTGTGACATAGGAATGATTGAAGCTGTTAATCACAAGTTAAGAAGTCCCCAGCTCAAATTTTAGCAATTTATTAGCAATTTATTTTATCTGAACTTAACTTCCCATTTGCAGTACTATAGTTAAAAAAAAACACACCTTACAGTGTTGTTTAAGGATTATAACAGTAAAAGATGCTACAAGACTTCATGAGGAACTTTACACATTTGAAGCAGATAGTATGTATATATAAGTGCATCCTAATTGGTCAAGAAGTGATCTGATGCTTGCAAATAATGGTGGTGGTGATTGAAGTATAGGGTGGTTATATTAAGAACAGTAGTGGCTTTGTCTTAGCGAAACCAAGTATACAACATTTGCTGAATAATTCCTTTCATTTCTCCAACAGTAGCTCAATGCAAGTGAGAATCAAACTGATAATGTATATTGCTTGATTATTGATAATGATAGGCTTCTATTCCTACCATGAAGGAGTCTATAAAATGTCACAATGACACCAAAGATCCAATTGTAAAAGCATGTAATTTGAGGGCTAGTTGTAATTTAAACCCCTTCAATTTAATTCATTTAGCACTGTCTTCCCTACTTCTGAGTGATCTGGGTCAGATTCACACTAAACCATAGCTTAACATGATGCAAATGAGGCACAGGAACTGTGCTGCACTGGAGGTTGGGAAGAATAGGTGGTTGCTGGGAGCAGCTGATGATGTCCTCTCTACCACAGGACAAGTAAACCCTCTGCCTCCGAATGGAACATATGAGCAGGAATGGGAATCCTAAAAAGGACTTCATACCTAATTGTTGTTCTGTCTGTTTGTAAATTGGACTGAGCAGATCCTATTTCTGTCAATTTTCCTTTCTCCCTTAAACGGGTGCATATATTCCCAAGAGAGTATTTTGGGCCCATATTGGTTTAAACCTAGCACTGCTTAACTGCATCTTACCTTCTGCGCAACTTGTGTGTTGTTTCCTGTTAAGTCAGAACTGACCCATAGCAAGCTTACTAAGACTTTCAAAGTAAGTGAAATATTTAAGGAGTGGTTTTTAACAGTCCCCTCCCCATGAATTTTTATGGCCAAGTGGGGATTTGAACCCAAGTCTCCAATGTCCTAGTACATCACTCTGTTCACTACACATGGAAACTGGATCAAGTAAAAGCCTCTTGTGGACTTTATGTCACTCAGGGAAGGGAAGCAGTAAGAGTGTTTTATATATCAAATTTGTGAATTAATGGAGTACAATGGCTTTAGAGGGACCACACACACACATGCACACACACATTCTTCTAATGATTCTTTGCTCTCATCTTAAATTTTTTTGTCTTTGCTGAGTAGAGGTTTTAAATGGTATCTGCTGCCAAAAGCAATCTGTGCCTACAAAGAGTTATGAAACTGCCTATTAGTTAATGAAGAAAAACAACTTGCCCATAAAAGAATTGTTCTATTTTTGTCTCCAAGGTTGCTAGTATTCATGTAGAGTGAAAGGCGTACAAATCAAATGTCTTTACAAGTTATGGCCCACACTGTTGAAATTCAGTCAATCAGAAATTTTGTTTCGTAGTGCTGCATTCCCAAATGGGCTTTCTCTCTAGAAATAACTGTTTGCCAGGACCAATCAGAAACACAGAGAAAAGTTGTTCAGAACAGAAAGGAATTCAGGGCCTCAGCTGTTCTAGCATACAAGAAATGTCAAGCTATATCATCTCAATGTTAAATGAATTTTATTTATTTTCATTTGTTCACTGTCTGCTCAATATTCGTGTAATCTCAGTAGCCATTCCTGAGTTGATGGGCTGAATGTTGCTAGTATTTTGGCAAAAGTATACCCTTCTTTTACATTTGCAAAACTAAAGAAAATTACATTCGCTGTACATAAAGAAAAAGGTTAGGGGAGATAAGAAAAACTACCCATCACAACTAGCCTATCTAATGAACAGAAGGGGAATTCATCAGGGGAAATATTTCAACTAGCATGCGTTAGATCATACAGAGTAGTGGATATTCTCTTTTTTTTTAAATCGGAGAATTCAGTAACAAAGAGAAGGGAAGAAAATATTGATGTGTATACACTGTCATTTTTGTCTTCATCAACACTTCATTTCAAATTAATTTTATTTTCTTCTTACACATCTACCCCCAGTATTAATTAATTTAGAGGGATTTAGCAACTACAATTTTTCTGTACACAGCGGGACCCAGTGTATATGCAACCAGTGCATCAGATTCAGAATTGGTATCTGGAGCAGTTGCTTATACACCACTCAAAAAAATAATAATAATAAGCACATGTTTCCTTCAAATGGAGAAAACAATGACATGAATGTACCTAAATGTGCATAGGCTAATTGATACATGCCGATACAAAATCAGAAACTATTTTTGCAATTCAGGTAGAATTGCAGTTCATCTCATCTAAGTGAGGAAGAGTGAGACATTGAACTAGATTGGGGTGGGTAACATACAGCCAGTGGGATGTGTGAAACCTCTAAGGGGCACAAATACCGTTCCTAATATTCTTGTACCCCAATTTTTTCATTTTAAAGAACTGCTTTAAAAAGCCTGTTTATGCCCTATAGAGGGGTATTTTGCTATGCTTCGATGGGTCCCCAGAAACTATGGGCCCCTCCACATTGCCAAAACCATTTAGATAAATGGCCACTAGAGGGCACAAGGGGTCTTATTAAATTAAAAACATTTTTATAAGAAAACAGTTCAGGGGTAGATGTCATGAGAAAGGATGCAGTCTTCTAAGGTGTTTGCAGCTCCCAGAACTCTAATGACTTGCCCACCCATGTACCCCCATCTAGATATTTCAGAGGTTGGCTAGCTTGGTGGTTTAGATATCTGGATGTGGAGCCAGAGGTTGAGAGTTTGATTCCCCACTGTGCCATAAGTCAGAATTGACTTGACTGCACAATTATATTGTTACTGTTTTCTAGATGTTTATGTGGGAGATGGTACTAATGACAATTGAATGTTTTCTCTCTTCCACACTCACCATGTTTTACAATGTGCTTGTTTAATTAACAGCACCTGTGCAATCCTATACATATAGTGTACTCAGAATTAAGTTTCACTATTTTAATGGGCTTTGTTTCCAGATAGGAAGAGAGGCAACTGCAGTCTTAAGTATTTACTTGAACTGGAGAAAAGTGATTCTTACTTTTACTGGAACAGGTGGTTTTCTAGACTTTTCAAATTCAGACCAAGTATGTTAAACTTGTGAAAGTTTTGTAATAGCCCCTAAGTGCACAACTCTTAGTCTCTCTGAGCCAGCTTTAATTTGGGGTCAAACTGAGGACAGGGCCATATTTTCCATGTTGCCATCTGACCTACACCGTTCATCCACTCCCACTAAAAGATTATATCAAGGTGTATGAAGAACATTGTTGTACTCCAGTATGTGATGTTTCAGTGTGACCTGGTGCTTTCACTCCAAGGCTTGAACATTTGAGAAGACTTTGTGTCATCCTTGGGAACAAAATAGGTTCAGTGTGAGAGGTTTACTTTGAGATTTATCTTTTTCAGTTGAAAAGTAACCATGCAGTCCTTGATTTGGAATGGGTCACTGCTTTGCCCTCCCAACCCCGAAATAAAACGCGAGACAGTGATATGGGTTAAATACTGGCCACACTTTATTAATATACATTCAGATTCAAAATTTTCATTCTTTGTCAAAAAGGAGGGGGCCTGCTGTAGTGCGGAAATAGTTAAATGGCGTGAGTATCTAAATACCCCTTGATCAATGAAGGGGCGAGTCCCCGGCCCCAGGTTCCCGTGATCTTAAGGACAGCAGGAACCCGGCCAGCCGCTAATAAACACCCCCAGACCTCGAGCCATCTTTATTCGAGGGCTGTTGGTCCGGGAGTGGCCCAGTGCATCTTCCCGCCACAGGCACTGTAATCGCATGATCCGCAGTGCCAGGCAGTCGGATGTGCTGTTGGCTTACTTGAACGTACAGCAGGACCCACCGGAAATACCTGTTTTTTCCGCACTACCGGCAGTGTGACCAAAATTTATTCCACCAAATTGCCAACAACCCTCTTCCAGTGTGGGATAGGCAAAAACTCCCCCATCCGAAGGCCAATCAGGATGAAGGTAAAAGTTCCTATCCGGCCCCTGAAAGGCGACCAGATGAACTCACACTAGAAATAGGGAGGGTGGGTGGGTGCCCGAAAAGAAGAGGGCGGTCTAGAGGGGAAAGCCCTTTAAGTAACCTGGCTTTCCCCTCCCACTTGCGAGTCACATGAGACTAATCCATCTCGCGATATTCCGGGTGGAAGGCAAAAGCCAGCCTCACTGTTCGAGGTCCGAGGACCCTCCAGCGGCTGGAGCATTGCCCTCCCAACCCCGAAATAAAGTGCGAGACAGTGATATGGGTTAAATACGGGCCACACTTTATTAATATACATTCAGATTCAAAATTTTCATTCTTTGTCAAAAAGGAGGGGGCCTGCTGTAGTGCGGAAACAGTTAAATGATGTGAGTATCTAAATACCCCTTGATCAATGAAGGGGCGAGTCCCCGGCCCCAGGTTCCCGCGATCTTAAGGACAGCAGGAACCCGGCCGGCCGCTAATAAATGCCCCCAGACCTCGAGGCATCTTTATTCGAGGGCTGTTGGTCTGGGAGTGGCCCAGTGCATCTTCCCGCCACAGGAACTGTAATCGCACGATCCGCAGTGCCAGGCGGTCGGATGCGCTGTTGGCTTACTTGAACTTACAGCGGGACCCACCGGAAATACCTGTTTTTTCCGCACTACCTGCCACAGCATAGGGACTAGCCTAGCTATGTCCCATGGCCGCCACAGAGCCTTGCGAGCTCAGCAAGCAGGCCCCCTCTAATGTCCTCTAAGAAGACCTCCAAACCAGCCTCTGAGAGGTGAACGCCGTCACTCCTGAACAATTCGGACTTTTCCACTTGGATCCTGTGGTGGCCTATCACTGATCCAAGGCCGTTGCAGACGCCTCTGCATATTTCTCTGTTAACGCCCCGCCGGGCCTTGTTAACAGTACCAGTCCTCTCAGAGCCTCGCCAGGCTAACCGAGGAATAATTGTGGACCATATGATCCGCATCGCAGGGTACGTGGCCTTCAACCTCTTAAGGTCCCGTAGAATGTCCAGGATCAGCGCCTTGCCAGGCTGTCTAGGCAAGTCGTTGCCTCCAAGATGTATCACCAGAAGGTCTGGTGGGCACTCACCGAATGCCGTCAGCCTGCACAGCTGAACCCACTGCATGCCGCGCAGCCCCTTCCATGTAATGTTCGCTTGGGCTCCGAGCCCCAGATTGCTCCCGCAGGGAAATGCGGTTGCATAGCGCTCTGCCCAGTAGATATAACTATGGCTGATGATCACTATTTGTTTTCGTCTTCCTGGCCCCAGGGGACCTGTAAAGACATACGTCAGGCCCCTGCCTACAAAGTAGGTAAGGTCCTAATGTATCTTTTATAACTTGATGACGACCATCAGCCTAATTGCTTGATTTCCTCTGCACTATAACCCATGGCTGCTGCAGTGGATGCCGCTCCAATCCTAAACGAATGTGTGTCAAACCTTGAACCCACAATACCAACCTTATGCAAAGCTAATCCGGTCAATCTTCAAAACTAATATTTAGTCAACGGTGACTTATCAGCATGTTGGAAAAAGTACCCTGCGTCATGTCCTCTATGTTCTAAATATGCTTGTGTGGCTCCAACTGGGCATATGCGTTCAATGGTGCATTGTCCCAGTACCAAGTGCCTGCCTTTGCCCCTTTGATCGGCCTTGGATCGTCTAATTATCAGCTCCACTTTTTCATCCCGGACTTTGATGTCCTGCCATTGCAGAGCTAGCCTAGATTTGTCTACTTTACCCCCAGCTATCAGCTCGCCAATCCTGAGGGCACCGAAAAAGGCAATAAGGGAAGCTGCACGGAATAATTTTATTTCGTACTCGTCCCTGCACAGTAGTCCCCATTGCTCACATATACGTTCCAACAAGGGAGGTGAAATGGGTGCTCTAGTGTCCCTCACTCGACCCCTCTCTTTGGACCATCCCTCTAACATTTTTCTAATTCTGTAATCCCCAGACAAATCCACATGACCATTAATTTTTACGTGGAAAGCCAGAGCCGCTAGCTTACCTTGTATAGTGCCTGGTGCTAACCCGTTCCTATTAAGGTACACCATAAATTGTTGTAGGTGTTCGACAGGGACTGGCCAAGCCTGCTCAAGCTCGACCATCCTCCTGAACTCCTGAAACTTTATACTCACAGCGGAGTAGCCCTTCCTTGTCCTTGATGCCAGGGCCAAACCTATTGCTCTGGATGCGTCCTCACGCCAATCTGCCAGACCTCCGGAGGAAGAACTTCTGGCAGCTCCCTGGCTTCTGGTGCTAGCTCCCTGAACCGCTCAATCTGTTGGCGTGATAGAGCGTCATCTATCCTATTATCTATGCCCGGAACATGGCGGGCATGCACCAGTATATTGAATTGCAGTGCCCACAAGGTAAAGGCCCTCACAAGGTTCATGACCCGTTCTGATTGCGCCGTAAGGTTGTTTATGATATAAACAACTGCCTGGTTGTCGCACCAGAAACGGACCACTGAATTTGACCATTCCTCGGCCCAGAGCCAGAGTGCGCCCACAATTGGAAAGAATTCCAAGAAGGTTAGGTCCCTCGTAATGCCACTCTGCTGCCAGGATTCCGACCATGTGCCAGAACACCACTTACCTCGGAAATAAATGCCGAACCCTAAAGATCCAGCCGCGTCCGAGTTCACTTGAAAATCCGCCTTCAGGCTATTCTCAGATCTCCAGAAGGAGATCCCGTTAAATTTCGCAAGGAATTGACTCCAAACAAGGAGATCCTCCCTCATACCTCGTGTTACACTAGTCCTGTGCATTGGTCACTTAAGGCCCCTCATAGCTGCACACAGGCGCCTGAGAAATGCTCGACCTGGCGCCACTACTCTACAGGCAAAGTTTAAATGGCCAACTATTTCTTGCAGTTCCCTAAGCGACACCTTTCTCTTATGCCGTAAAAGGTCTACCCTAGACCTAAGGTCAGCCAACTTATCCTGGGGTAACCTAGAGGTTTGCTGAACTGTGTTGAGTTCTATACCCAAAAAAGTTAGTGATGTGGCCGGTCCCTCTGTCTTATCTTCAGCTAGGGGCAGCCCTAGCTCTTTGGCCAATGTTTGGAATGTATTTACTACAAAACTGCATCTACCTGAGTTCCCTTTCCTACAGAAAAGGAAACCATCAAGGTAATGAGCCGTAGAATTGCATTGCGCCCTGCTTCTAAGTTTCCATTCTATAAAAGTACTAAATTTCTCAAAAGCGGCACACGACACTGAGCAGCCCATGGGTAGAGCCCTGTCCACATAAAATGTGCCCCCAAATTGGAAGCCCAGTAAACTGAAGTCATGGGGATGAACGGGCAAAATCCTAAACGCTGATTTAATGTCACATTTTGCCAGTTCAGCCCCCGCCCCACACTTCCTGATCATACTCACTGCCTCATCAAATGAGGTATACCTGACAGTACACAACTCCTGGGGAATGGCGTCATTGACTGACGTCCCCTCCAGGAAGGACAGATGATGGATTAAGCGGAACTCGCCCTGGGCCTTTTGGGGGACTATGCCTAGTGGCGAAACCCTTAGGTTCTCTAATGGTGGTGTTGGGAAAGGTCCAAGGACCCGACCCTCCTTTACTTCCTTATCAATTTTTTGTTGCATGATACTTTCCATACCCGATACTGATCGGAGGTTTCGTGCAACAAACGCCTTGCGTTCGCCTAATGCTGGGATCCTAAACTCGTATTTAAATCCTTCTAATAAATACCTAGCCTCCTCCTTGCAGGGATAATACTTCAACCATTCCTCCAACACCTGGACCCTAATTGGTCTGGGTCCCTTTTCCAGGGTTACCCCCACCGTTGTTTGGTATTTTGGGGGGCCCCTGCATTTCTGTCCTGTCGCTGGGCACCTGCCCTAAAGCAGGAGGAATTGGCATGCTGTCCCCCGCAGGTAAGGCATTCATGCCTGAACCTACATGGCTTTTTGTTACAAAATCCTCTGGAGTTAAATTGAAAGCAAGGCAGACGGGGTTGAACCAACTGCCCCGCCCCAAGGTGGGTAACCTGTACAGAGGCCATTTTCCTATTCAGGTGACCACTGTCGAACCGTTCACCTGCGTTAGGCCTAGCCGGCGTCATGTGCTGGAGCCAAAGACCAGGCTGGGGTTCATCCCAGCGCACGTTTGGCTGGATGGCGCTCCGCATGCGGAACACCTGGTCGTACTGCAGCCACGCCTGGCCAGAAAAGTCTCTATAAGCCCTGTATACAATATCCAAATATTGGAAGAGGGCTTGAGCCCTCCAAGGCTGTGCTTTGACAATGACGCCCGCGTAAATTAGGAACCCCGGAAGCCAATTAGCCCATGTCCTATCTGGCTTTTTCTTTCTCTGTTTCTCTTTCTCTTTCTCATCCTCCCTGTCTAAATCTTTCTTCTCAACCTTCGTATTGAGAAGGTCGAACACGTCTACGTACTTTCCCTACCAATATCTTTTCTTTAGTAGCTGGGGTTAAGTGGTCCCCTAAGGGCATAGAATAATCGCCATATGATAGAGCCCCAAAAGGTACCGTGTTGAAACCCGAATTAGGGACGGCTGGATAAGGCCAAGACCTGCTACTAGTTGGGTTCTCAGAATGAGCCTGCATAGAATGGGTGACATAAGGCACACCCCAACCACTAAAATGTGGATTGGCGTAAGGTCAACCCACGTTAGGTAACCCCATGCTCATAGAGGTGAAGGGGGTGTTTGTGTTGTAACCCATTGGAGTACCGCCGGGCCAAGGCCATGCGGACAGAGGCGTCTGTGTGCCCGGTGCAGTAGCAGACTCACCGGAAGATGTGGTGGCCCTGCATGGGTCCTCACAAAGCTGTGGGGTGCTGCAGTCAGCCTCCTCCATCTCTTCCTATCCCTCTTTGCAGACGGATGCTGGTTCGGGCGGGGTCAGTGACCATCGCTTCTCCACACTGCTGTCCCTCGAAGAAATGGATGCCCCTCCTGCGTCACGCGTAGCTGAAACCTCTGTGACCTGGGCAGACTCAAGGGCGGCAAATCTCTGCATTAGGTCCTGCACCATGACCCTTAATCTAGCCCTCTTATGACTTTTGACCTCCCTGGCTGATTAGCGCAGTTGCACCCCGCTCGGCCTGGAAGGCTGTTTGTTTAACCTTTGAGCTTCTAACGCTGATATTTTTTCTTGCAACTCCTGCCAAACCAGCCAGGATTCCTCATCGGAAGAGGATTGTGGGGGAGACACCTGGGGTGCCTGCCTCTTCCTGGCGGGTTGCTTCCCCTTTTTTACGCCCAGCCCCTTCTTTGACACCATTATCCATGAGCTACGCTGCCACCAATTAATGAGGTAGCCCCTTAGCGGCAACTGGGGACCAACCCACGAAGGCTAGTTGCTAAGAAGCCGCTGAGCCTCGGCTGAAACAGTATCTTAAGACTGAAGACCAAAACAGATGCGCTGTGATTGTAGAAATGTGGGGGGCGCTATAAACGCCGGGATCCACAGATGGTGCTGGCTCCCTGCCTTCTGACTCCCCAGGCAGCTCAGGAATGTGCACTTAAGCGTTCCTTAAAACTGTATAATTAAGCAATACTGTAGTTAATGCCCCCAATAAATAAACTAATTTTATTCACCACTAGGTTCAAGGAATTGATTCAATGAATCAATGTGGATATTAATCTAATGAATTGAACAACCAATTAATTAGGCATGCACTATTTGCAGCTCCTTCACTTCCAATTGTAAATGATCAAAGTTTATTAACTGAAGCCGAAATTTTAAATATCCAAGTGAATGTATGCCAATGTATCGCTTAATTATTCAATTAATAATGGTTTAATTATCCAGAACAGTCCAATAGTAATTTCTAATAAATTAATTGAGGTAATAAAATCAATTGAGCAAGTGATTTGTCCAAGTAATCTAATGATATTACTCTTTATATCAATTAATGCTGCTATCTTATTCTGCAATTATCAATTTATTAATTGTTCTATTATTAGTATTGTTTACTTAATTCACTTATTTAAAAAAATTAAAATTAAATTTATTTTAAATTTTAAATTTTTATTTTGCAAATTACTATTACTATTAATATTTTGCAAAATATATCCAAGATTATTTAATCAATATATTTGTGCCCATTGGTCAACAGTCGCTGCAGCAGAAGGTGGAAACAAAATGCCACCCACAGAAAGCAAGGCCACAAGGAAAGGGGGGATTTAGCGGCAGCAATTGGCAAAATTATGATGCCGCTGCAACAAAGCACAACCAGCGAGGAGGGCAGAGCCGGAAGGGAGGTAGGAAGGGGGGCGGTGCGCAAATTGATGAAATTAAGATGGCGGTGAAACAAAGCAACCAAAAGCCGGCCCACACACAGCAAAGCAAGAAAGGAAAGGGGGAAAGTAAAGGGCAAACAGAAAGGAAAGCCTGCAAGGAGGGTAAAACCATCAAGGGTGTGGGGGGAGGGTAGTAGCGCCACACAAGAAGCAGGCAAGCTGCTGCCGGGGGGGCACACGTGAAAACCACAGGCGGGGAAATCAAATGGCGGCCACGAAGTAAGCCACCAGCAAGTTAAAACCGATACCAAGCAGAAGCCGGGAAGGGGGGGTGCGGCAGCCGATGGCAAAAAAACAAAATGTGGACAAGGGACACAGCCCATAAGCACCTCCGAAGTAAATTGTGCAATTAAAAAAGGATAGGCACCCTAACCCTTGCCGCCCGAAAAAACAAAGGAAACCTGCAGTAACTGTAGGTAAACAAGGTCCAACACTAAAGCGCAGCGGCGTGAAACCGCGGTGCGGCTCTCCCCTGATTGAAGTGGACCCTCGGCACAATTAACTCTAACCGAAAGCGACCTAGTTAAGCCCAACAAATCAGCAGGGAGACAACAAGAAAAGAAGATCAACTCAGCCCAGGGAGGAAGCCGTTGCCCCTCCGGTCCCGCAGTTCACTGATCCGACGACCGGAAGCAGCCTCCGCGGCCTTGATCTGCAGCATCCGTTCATCTGCAGAAGAACCGCTTGCTTGTAAGTCGGCCCCAAAACTCTCAGCAATGCTCCTAGCAACAACTCTCTTTCTTGCTCGGCTACCCGAAAAGAAGAGGGTGGTCTAGAGGGGAAAGCCCCTTAAGTAACCTGGCTTTCCCCTCCCACTTGCGAGTCACATGAGACTAATCCGTCTCGCGATATTCCGGGTGGAAGGCAAAAGCCAGCCTCGCTGTTCGAGGTCCGAGGACCCTCCAGTGGCTGGAGCATTTGTGGTGGCAGGTGTAATCCTTCTTGCCACTTCCAAACATAATCTTCAAACTTGCTATTAAAGTTGTAATAGATGAGACAAATCCTGTATCATGCTTGTATGTGAGCGTGTGCGTGTTTTCTGAGTCTCTCAAAGCAGATTTTGTGAACTAAGGAAGGAAAAAACAATTTCCTTGGCTCATATGTCCTTATGGAAATGTGCACTTCTTCTTCATCATCATCTTAGAACTGCAGAGCTGCAGAGGAGGGACCCTATGGATCATTGAGTTCACTCCCTGTTTAGGAGGCACAGTGGGGAATTGAACTCCCAGCCACTGGCTCCACAGACAGATGCCTAAACCATTGAATTATTCAGGAGTTCTTTACACCTCCCAAAGCTGGGATATAAAGAACAGCCACAAAATTCTTCATTCTGATCACTTTGTGCTGTCTCAGTTGAACAATGGGCTGATGGATGAAGAATTTAGTGGCTATTCTCACCTTTGTATTGTGGGGAATTCATATTGGGGCTTACATTCCTGTTGGGTACACTACCATGTTCTCTGAGAGCCTTTGTGCCAAATTGGAAGAGATTTATTTTACACAGCTCCTTTCTCATTTATTTTTATTTTTATTTTCATAACACATGGTAATCTTAATTTCACTTTATAATCAATACATAATAATCATGTGTTGTCAAGTCAATTATTACTTATCATGACCCTTTTCAGGGTTTTCCAGGTAGAGAGGACTTAGAAGTCCTTTACCATTCCCTTCTTCTGGGGGCGTCCTGGGACTATGCAGCTTGCCCAAGGCCACACAGGCTGGTTCTACTAGAATGCTTAGTGGGAAATTGAACTCACAACCTCTGGCTCCACAGACAGATAACCAAACCACTGAGTTGTCCAGCCAGCTATACATATTTATAATTAATAACAAATGAAAAAAGAACTAATCCGTTCAAATGTAGACCGAGAGCAATCGCTAATGATTTAGAAGCTGCCTTGCCCATGGGGAATGTCCATGATAAAGGCTCAAATCCACCATGACACTCTGAACCCACTTACTTTGAAATTAAGCAGGGTTGAGCCTGGTAAGAACATCAAGGATCTCCCCTGTCCTGCCTAAAACCCTGTAGAACTGCTGCCAATCAGCCCTGCTTAGTTACAAAGTAAGACAAGGTTAGGTGGCATGGTGGATTTATTAAGTCTTTACCCATGGACTTTGCTCATAGGCAGGACAGCTTCTAAGCCATTGGAGATTCTTTGTTCCTGGTCTTTTGCACACCTTCTAATACTGCCCGTAAGTTCTTATACTTGATCTCCTATCATATGCAATGGCAAATTCTTAGGTCTGCTCTGAGAGATCACCGCTTGCAAAGGCTGCTATGAATGTGAGCAGCAAATGGAAGAGTTTCCTTAATTCTACATGATAAGCACTACTTAATTAGTTGAAGGACAGGAGCCAGTGACAAATAGCCACTGGAAGAAAAACACACACACTCAACTACTTGCTCATAGGCAGTGCACTTTCTAAGTCATTGAAGCCAGTATATGTTCCCAGTCTACTTTTGAATGGATAGCTTCTTTCTTGATTTGTTCCAAATAACAGAGGGAAATTAAGATTCCATGCAATATTATAGTACACGGTTTGGAAAATGCAATTCCCCACGCCCTTGCTTCCCCCCCCCCCTACAATATGTTAGCAAAAATTTGAAACAGGAAGGGACTGTATGAGATCGATCTCCTCCACTATGGCACAAACGCTCACAGAGAATACAGAAATGTGCCCAACAGGAAAGTACCTATAAGTGCATTATATAACCTTATGCAGTGTATTTCTACTTTAAAGATCGTAACAAAGCATTAAACAAATTGTGGTCTGTTGCTGCTATGAAGGTCCATTCAAGAAGGAAGGTGGGGTAAAAATAAATAAATAAATAAATAAATTTGGAGTCAGAATAGAAGGGAAAAAATACAAAAGTTGATTGAAACATTTCTGTTACACACACAGAGAGAGAGACAGCTTGTATACAATGATGGAATTAACTTACATATGCGTAAGTAAAATCTGCCTTACTATACTTTATTGTCTGTCTTACTATCATTTGCCTCTTCCTCGTTTTATTTCCTCCAGTTCATTAAAATAAGAGGTGTTCTTGCCTCGCCCTTTCCTCTGTTATTCCTCTCTTTCCTACTTCTTCCCCCTCTTTGATGATGTCATTCACATGGCTCTTGACAAGGTTCAACTGTAAAACATTCAAAAAAGGTGAACAGATGGGAGGGGATGGAATCAAGGTGTCCATTTTCCCCCTTGAATCCTCCATATTATTCTACTCAACTGCATAGTGGGAGGAAAAAAAATAATGGGCAATTTACATTAGGGTAAATCATTGGCAAGCCTAGCAATAAATCACTTAGATAAGGAAACTTTTTACAACTGTTTGTGGAGATTAAGTCAATAATGAAAGAAACTTTGTTCCTTCTTTGTTGTTATGCCACCAGCAGGTTGTCTAAAACATCTGCTGTGGTAATATGTCACAAGCAATAGTCTGTGCAGGTTAGGCCAGTCCATAATAGAAGTAAATGTATTTTTAAATGCCAGGCTCTAAAAGAAGACAGATCTGCTTGGTATCTCATTATAAAAGAAATAGCTTTTCATGTCACCCCCATCAGTGGCTGCACAGCTTTGGGGTGAGCTTGAAAGGTCATGATCCATACCTTTTAACTCTTAACTAATTTGCTGTTTTCCCATGAGAGGAAGGAGGGGGGAAAAGACAGGGAGGGAGAGAACATCAGAAAGAGTTCAATTCTTAATAGGAATAAAATACATACTATGGATGGGTCTGAGGAGGTGAACGAGATGTTCCCTCCACCCCTTCTGTCGCTGCCAATGTACCATTATTTATGAGAGATAGGAGCATTACTCTTTACTCTTCTAGGGGCTGTAGTCTAAAAATCAACTCTTTCCATCCACATTGTTTAATTCTGGGTTGAAATCTTACTTTAAAATCTCCTTTAAAACCTTTAACTGCAGCTTTCCATCCCTTTTTGCAAAGTCTGCACCACCTCATGGCATCATTGGGTAGTTGGCAGCAGCCCCAAATCCTGGCGAGTCCCACATTTGATGCCTGCCCATAATTTCCTTAAAACAAAACAAAACAAACAAACAAAAAAACAGCAGGCCTGGCTGTCTTACCAGTGTCACTTGGTTGGATCTGGCCAGTCTTTGAATTCCTCATGGAACCCCCACTCTATCGCATGTAGGGCACTACGGCAATATAAAGGAATGCCACATGAAGCTGCCGCATCAGGGGACCCAAATAAGGATGGAAGTTCATCCAATACATTTTCCCCTAGACTGCTTTAAATATGCCATCTCTTATTCTCTCTCTCTCTCTTTCTTTCTCTTCTATATGCCTCCTTCAAAATTTATCTCCAGGACCCACCTAAATGCTATGGTGGCCTTGTTCCATAACATTCATCATCTACCTAGATCTAAATACCAAATCATGTGTAACAGTTGATGGCCTTTCCTAATCTCTAATGTTGTTCTATTTATTATCTTTTGATAACTGGGCTGATCATCTGATACCTGCTTTTCTACCCTAAGGTTGAAAATCCATAATTAGAAGAGGGAATTCCTCAAGTGCTGAACAACATGTGATGAAACAGACTTCCTTCGCAAATCTGATTTCTCAAACATCACAATTTGCCCAAAGCACACTACTAGACCACTAATGTGATTTCCACTCTAATGACTGTGTTCTTTGTAACAAATAGTTTGGTCCTGAATTCAGCAGCAGACCTGCACCGTTTTTTTCCCTCTGCTTCTTCTCTCTGCCCAATTTTTATACCACCTTGTCTGATGAAGAGTTCTAAAGAACTAGAATTTGGACAGTTTGGTGGAATTTCAGTTGGTCTTAATAAAAGTATTGCCCACCTGTGGCTTTTGTTTTTGCTTTGTTCTCATGAATCAACACAGATATATCTTTATGTTTAAATCCAAGTGGCTTTACAAAATGGAAGAGACGCTGGGGAAATATTGTAGGTTTGGCACTTAAGCTGTTATTTTCTTAAGGTTACTGCCTTAGTTGCCTAAATAAAACTCTTTGTTTACTATAGTCTAGGAGTTAAAGCAAACATTGAGCTGCCTGATTAATACCAGAGAAAAGATTACAATAGAAAAGAATCGAGTTTAGCTCATCGTTCATTCCAGAACCATTATAGATAATCTCTCTGTATATTAAATACATTTAAATATTAAATAGAGCCTATTTGATATATCTAGCTATCTATCTATCTATATATATATATCCATATATCTATCTATCTATATATATATACACACACACACATATTTATCTCATATAGGCTCCATCACTTGCAATGGTCTAATGTTTTGGCACAAAGAAATTAGACATATGTTTAATATTTTAAAGCTATATGGAAGAAGTGTGAGGAAAAGCAAAATAAATTATGATCAGTTATAAAAATGTCTCAGAAAAATGAGACCTGATTATCTGGGAACAGATCTGCTCTGCATTGATATCATACAATAATGCTGTGGCCCAATGTGTTTCAATGTTTTAACCAAATTATCCTTTAAATTACCAGCCAGCAGCCAGATGCTTTCCTCATTTATGTCCTCCATAACTCAAATTCCTTCTTAATTTAAACAAGTGAGATGTGATGAGTGCCTCTTCAGTTTAAAATGAACCAAAGCCAGCGAGTTGCATTTTGCCTTTCACAGGGCATCCTAAATTTCTCTAACTCATTTTAGGATTGCCTCTGTTTCTTGTGCCAGTAAACTGTCAGACTAGGAGCTCTACTTCTACTCCATCATGTCTAAGAAGAGAAAAATGGAAGCAATAATGTGTTGTCAAGAAAGGAAGAACATGGAAAAATGGAAAGCTGCCTTCTATCTATTTAGACCTTTGATCTATCTAGTTCAGGATTATTTATATTGATTCGCAACAGCTTTCAGGCAGAAGGCCTTCCAGCCCTTCCTGGAGATCCCAGACAATGAACCTGTAATCTTCTAAATTATATGCAGGCGCTACACATGATGAGAATTGGGGCAGGGCTAGGTACTCCATTGTAAGGACATTCACAACACCAGGTAGCATAAAGGCAGAATCAGACTATAGTAGCAGCAATGGCTATGTTTGTGATTGATTTTTCTCAACCTACCCCAAACTGCTGGTGGAGAAGATGTTATCAGGCTGATGCAGCTGAACAGGTCAGCTCTCACTGTACAACATTCAGAGAAATAAATACTCTGGGAATGGCCTGAATGCCTCAGACAAAGACAAATTTGATAACACGTGGAATAGTACATGCTTGTTGCTTTCACTGAATGCTGTGCCTATGTTGCAAACCCCTTTATCTACAGGATCGGTATCCACTTATCCACAATCTGAAAATATTAAAAACATTAAAAGAAAGTGCAGAAAAAAATATTTTCACATGTATTACTAGAATCAGCCACTAGATGGAGCAAGACACTGTGCTATGAATACTTGTTAGTGAAGAATACATAGCAGGGTCTCTGGCACTGTCTAGTGGCCAGTTATGGTAATGCATGTGAAAAAATGCTGTTTTCCCCTGTTACTGTGCTATATATATCATGTTCGCTATTATCCATGGTTTTCAATATCCACCAGGGCTTAGAACCAATCACCAGTGGATATGGGGTTCCTACTGTATTTTGAAAAAGGGAGCTTGGATCACAGGAGGAGTACCTTGTAAATTAGAGTTACTGTAAACTAACCAACATACATATTTCTTTTAACTTTTCTCAGCAATAATAATCCTATTCAAGCAGTAAAACTTGAAACCAGATATGACTTGAAGCATTGTAAGGATGGGTACAGGCACATAAGCCACACACCCACATATCACCTAGAAGGCAAGCAGATGCAAGTAGATGCATGAGGATTAATATATCATTTAGCCTGGTTCTAAAGTCAAGGATTTCTAAGGACAACTCTAAACAAGTGGTTCTGCCCAATCAAGGAGAGTTCTGTGTGAATGCTGCAAGAGAATGTGACACTGGATAACTAAAAGGTCCTGCCCAGATGCATGAGGATTAATATATCATTTAACCTGGTTCTGATTTATAAGGACACACTCTAGACCAGTGGTTCCCAACCTTGGGTAATCCAGGTATTCTTGGACTGCAATTCCCAGAATCCTTCACCACCAGCTGTGCTGGCTGGGATATCTGGGAGTTGCAGTCCAAAAACATCTGAGTTAACTGCTCTAGATACACAATACACTCGCACATACACACTAGAGTCTAATTAAATGAATTATTCTTTGTTTATATATACAAAATAATTTTTTGTACAGTACCTAGCAACTTTAGAGATTGTGGTTGTGGTGATAGTGTACAGTGCGATTCAGCATCTCTAGGCCCAATGAAAATAGTAAGTGGTTTATAACCTCCTTTAAAACAGAGCTGCCACACATTTTCAACATTGTGTCTTAATCAGCGAGAAATGAAAGTCATTATCTGTTATAGCCTTCTGCACATTATCATAAGTAGCAATAAATGATAATTTAATAGCAGATAGTACTTCACCCCACCAGAAAAAAAAGTAGCCAAGGGGTGATACAAAAAGTGCTAACAAGTCAATGTATCTCTCGCTTGGCATATTTGTTTTCATTAGCTCTATTCTTAACTTTCTAGGCAAAAATTAAAATATCTACTGAGAAAGGGGGAAAGCAGTTATATTTTATGACCTTATATTTGCTTTCATGTTTTTCAATTCCTATGCCTACTAATAATAATGTCTAGTGAGTGCATTTTTGCTAATCTGAAATGCTCTTCCCCTTTCCTGTCCTATTTTCCTTTTCTGAACAAATGCCCCTTCCTTTTCATCCATTTGGGGAAAGAGAATGTGGGGTGATCTTAATGGCAAACAAGTTCCATGTCTAGTCTGTGTTTCAGCCTCTAGGCACCAGGGTAAGTAATAGTGTATCAGAAGCCTTGAGGAGGGCACAATTTTCCATCTGAATGCTATTCCACCAGATTTTGTAAAGGCCTAAAATCTGGAAACTGAAAGTGATGTTTCATTCAGAGAGCAATCAGATGGGCATTTGTCCTGCTGTTTGGTCCACTGCAGGGATGGGTTGGTTCACTCCTATTTCTGGCAATCTCATGAAACAATCACTGGAGCAAACCAAATCATCCCCACAGTGTTCCTATCCTCACCTTTCTGGCCCCTGTCAGGGGCTTCCACTTTTTTTGGTGTGTGTAAGATCACTCCCAAAAGTGAGCGTTGCAGCTGTCAAAACTGTCAAGGCTCCTTTGGTTATCAATCTGCCATATCATGAAGTGGCTTAATAAACGAGCCACTTCAACATATCAGCAAACTGGACACTACTTCTGCTCTTCGACAGAGGAAGGGGAAGTGAATTTTTAATAAGACTATAATAGACCATAGCTGATGCACTGCATAATTTCAATTAAATAATAATAATAATAATAATAATAATAATAATAATAATAATAATAATAATAATAATAATAATAATAATAATAATGTGTTTTCTTTTACTTGTCTGAAGGGCTAGTTGAGAAATTGCCCACAATTTCTCAACCATTTCTTTAAAACAAAGAATATTTACTTTTTTAAAATAAGTGATGCAGTGCATGAGCAATGGTCTACAAGAGCCTAAAGAAAAAAAAAATACTATTTGCCAATACTCTAAAGTGGCTTGCTTATTAAGCAAGTTCACAATATTGGAAATAATCCAGATCAAATAGGGTTGCCTGAGTTCCAATATGACATTTGGATGTGAAGATTGCACCAAATGGCATATCATACCTTCACCGACTGCAAGCAACTCTGTTTAGCCTGCATCAGCTCTTCCAAAAGGAAAAGTGTAGACAAGCCCTCAGTATTGACTTCATTGTTGTAGCTATTACGAGTGCTCCCTTGAATCAGAAGCATAGCCTTGCCCAGCCTAGCAGATGACCCAGTGCTTGGACTGGAATCTCATGCCAGTCATGCTCCCTTCTTCTGCTGGGAGCCATTTACTTTATTATTATTTTTTAAATCAGAAGATCTTCTAGAAAACAAATTCACATTTCAATCGAAGTGAACATTTTTAAAAGGCAGAATATTAAAGCCTAGAGAAATAAAAGAAGAAGCAAATAGTAATCAAATATATGATGACTATTTGAAAATATATTTTCAGCCACTCCTTGATGGGAAAGGAGTCAATTGGATCTTAGCAAAAAGGAAATTCCAAACAGAAGTAGCAACTAACAAAAATGCACATGGATGAGGCAGAAGAGGGCAAAAACAGCATTTGTAAAGAAGTGGAATCGGTACAAGTGTTTGAGAAGAAAATAAAATAAAGATACAAAGAAGCAATCAAATACATAGTAACCATCTTCAGCTGAATGTAGAATAGATAGCTGAGTGAGCAGAAAATAGAAAACAGGCGAACAGAAAAAAAAAGAAAGAGGCCTCTGCACTGAGGTCCTTCTAAAACCAGGACGCAAAAGACTTGCTACCTTTCCAGTCTAGTTTGTTTTCTTTAATGAGTTTTCTAATGCTTCACTGAGCAGGCATTATTGCTGCCATATAATTGCTTATTTTAAAAAAAGTATGATGACCTGTGGACTATCTTGTGTCTTATGTGCTATTGAGTCAGAACTGACTTATACTGCCCCTAAAAGGGCTTTCAAGATAAGTGAGATATTTAAGAAGTGGTTTTACCGGTTCTACCTACCCAAGTGAGTTTCAAAGTCTCCTGAGTCCTAGTCCATCACTCTATTCACTATACCCCACTGAGTATCCGGTGTGCACTGTCTTAGACATGTGCAAGAACTGAATGAATCAGGGGTATTTGTGAGATTCTGTCATGACTACAAGGTGGAACCAGCAGCCACCATCCCTGCCCCCCGCCCCTGGGCAGAACAATGCCTCAACAGAGCCTACATCCCATTAAGCCTACATCCTATTCAGGATATCCCATATCCCATTTGGTACTGAGGAACTGAGGAAAGGGGACATCTAAAGTAACACATTAGATGGTGTTTTGTTGTTGTTTAGTCGTTAAGTCGTGTCCGACTCTTCGTGACCCCATGGACCAGAGCACGCCAGACCCTCCTGTCTTCAACTGCCTTCCAGAGTTTGGTCAAATTCATGTTGGTAGCTTCAATGACACTGTCCAACCATCTCGTCCTCTGTCGTCCCCTTCTCCTCTTGCATTCACACTTTCCCAACATCAGGGTCTTTTCCAGGGAGTCTTCTCTTCTCATGAGATGGCCAAAGTATTGGAGTCTCAGCTTCAGGATCTGTCCTTCCAGTGAGCACTCAGGGTTGATTTCCTTCAAAATGGATAGGTTTGTTCTCCTTGCAGTCCAGGGGACTCTCAAGAGTCTCTTCCAGCACCACAATTCAAAAGCATCTATTCTTCGGCGGTCAGCCTTCTTTATGGTCCTGCTCTCACTTCCAATCATTGCTACTGGAAAAACCATAGCTTTGACTATGCAGACCTTTGTCGGCAAGGTGATGTCTCTGCTTTTGAAGATGCTGTCTAGGTTTGTCATCACTTTCCTCCCAAGAAGCAGGCGTCTTTTAATTTCGTGGCTGCTGTCACCATCTGCAGTGATCATGGAGCCCAAGAAAGTAAAATCTGTCACTACATTAGATGGTAGGGACTATTATTTCCCTTTGTTTTCCCCCCTCAGTCAGTTTATTAAATTTTACTAAGTATTATTATATTATTAGGACTGTGTACTGTATATGCATAGAAAGATTATTATGCATAGGATTTGAATGGTTTGGTTGCACAAGGCCCCATGTAGCCTCCTGCCAACTCATAGTTGTTCCCTGTTCATGAGAATGTTGCTTTAAAAAACAGAACAAAAACAAATATAGAAACTCATAGGGTATGTTACAGACCTGGAGACTGAGCAGATCACAGTCTCTCCTTCTGGGTACATTATGGGCCAACCCAAATCAACATGCTCTTTATTTGGGTACAAAGAAGAGGGGAGTTCTGCACACCCCTAATCAGTACCATCCAAGAAGAAATACAAAAGGTGGCTTAGTCTTCTTATTCACTGGAAAGAACTTTCTGACAGTAAGAGCTGCTCAACAGTGGATGGACTCCCTTGGATGATGATGGACTGGACTTTCCTCCATTTGAGGTTTCTAAAAAGAGACTGAATTGTCATCTCTTAGGACCATCCCTTTAAATGGGAATTTCCTGCTTTGGCAGGGGGTTGGGCTTGATGGTCTCTGGGATGCCTTCCAGCTCCACAGTTCCATGAGTCAATGAATTACAAAGTAAATATTCTTGAGATTCCAGGATCAGATTTTGGTGGCAAACTAAGTTTTCTATGCTACCATTAGCTGCTTATTTTTTGAACACTCATCATTAACTTTTTAGAGTAGCTGTACCTTTGATATGCAATTTAATCATCTGTTTATTAAGTATTTAAGGACAGAGGACAATGCATTAATTTTCTTTATCTCTATTTCTTTCTCTTTTTTTCCACCAGCAGCTAAAGCTGTGCTTTCTTTATTGCAACTCATCCATATATAATCCTCTGCAGTTTAAAAAACTGCACCTAACATTTTCAAGCCCAACTTTATAAATTGGTTTGATTTATTTCTGTCTCTGAGGCCTAAAACCATTTATTAAAACAACAAAACATTCTCCTATTCTGGTGATGGAAGAACAAAGTCTCGCCATATAGTGTGTGGTGAGAATTGACAGCTGGCCAAATGGGGTGATAGATTTGATTTTAATGTGTCTTAAGAGAGTAAATGAACCAAAGGCAATCTTCATCTCATGTGAAAAGTTAGATTTTTGTGTTGTTTGTCTGCAACATTGAGGTGCAATTCTCACAGCACTTCATTGATTTTCCAATCAACCATGACCATTCAGATGGCAAAAAGCAGGGTCACAGAATTTTGATAAAGACTCTCCTCTCTCCACCCACACCACATTTTTCTGGAACAGCTTGCACAGGCTTGGGTGCAGTCTGAAGCCACTGCAGTTTATTGAGCTTTTCTGCTCTACAATGTCCAACTTTACAAGACTGTAAATGTGATTCTGTACAAAAAGAGAGCAATTTTGTCAGGAGAGCTATTTGCATTTAAAAGATGGTGAGAGTAAACTTTGTACCTCCATTCTTGTGATAATATAGATGACAATGTTTGTTGTGTTATTGTTCGAAGCTTGGTAAGGGAACATATTCCAGCAGTGTGACTTGAGCTTGCCATTTAACAATTAAAAGCATCTCTCTCTCTCCTTCTAGATGCCTAAGATTTTCTTCTTCTAGGCTGGGGGAAGGGACAAACCAAATGATTCTGACAACTCATGTGTGTGTGGTTGTGTGTGTGTGGTTGTGTGTGTATATGATTTCAACATACCCCGCCATCACTGTCCGAGACTCATTTTAGTCCTCAATGAAGTTAAGGACAACTATTTGATTTATAGGATGGAATCCTATGAAGGAGGGCTTGCCCATAATTGGTTGTGGCTTCTTTAATTTGTTCTGCATAGAAGAGGAAAAAAGACACATAGTTGTTGTACAAAATCCAAAAACAAAGATGGGTAACACATTTATTAGGCCACAACAATATATTTAAATAGTACATTTTCAAGTTCAGCATGGCTTTTCTTCTGGCCAGGCATAGAAGAGCTTGATGGCAGTAGAGGAGAAACAGAAGCAGCCACAAATAAACCCGACCATTTGTTACAGCATTAGAATCTCAATTAAAGTAATGCTCCATTCTGGAGGCTGCAAATTTGTAGAACCTTCTTATGGTATCAGACTTCACGGTCAGGCAATGGGGAATGTACAAGATGACTGGAAACTTTGCCTGCAGAGATGGGGAAAGACAAGGATCCTACACTTAATTGGTTCTTTGCATCTTTTAAAATAATCAGCTTCAATGCCTAACTGTATCTGTGTGAGCACATATGTGTGCCCTTTGCTTCTTAGAAGAAAGGAAACTAGTTTTTTGTGGACCATCCCAGAGATTTTCAACATAATTTGCAAAAATAACTGACTAAATAAATAAATAAATGAATGAATGAATAGATGAATGAATAAATAAATAAACCTAATGTAGGGAAAAACCTCTCCTTGTCTTGTTTTCACACTAGAAGAGAGGAAATCATGTGAGGCTTGAAACATCCTTGTTTAGGTGCCTCAGGAATGGGGAAAGTGGTGAAAATTGTATTCTTTCTATGCTTATGTAGAGGCACCGATTATCCTCCATACAAGATACATTCACTGCAATAGAGTATCACTATCCATACATAAAACATACACAGACCATACTGATAAAGGTGAAACAATAATTGTTTTTTCATCATGGTCTCTTTTCATAAGTTTTCACTCTAGCACCTACCTTGGAACCACATCCATAAGGACACAGCTGGAGTATGTTCAATCCCAACAAATATAAAAATAAAGGAAGGATGTGTGCCCATGTTCTGTGTCTGTCTCCACCATAGTTCCAAGACCGTGAGACCTAGATACCTGAAAACTGGCAAAGATACTAAGGGATGTGTGGGTGCAAGTACCTCAGGGTTTTTTTTGGGGGGGGGGGGTTAATAGGTTGATTAATATAGTTAATTAATACCTCTCTGTAGCCTGTGACACCATCTAGAAACAATAGGGGTTCTTTCAGCTTTGCTTTGTTAGAATATGTAACCATTATGTGAACCAGCCTATATAGGTGTATACAAGAATGAATGAGCTGTATTGTTTGCATAAGAGAACATGTGTAACCAATCAGATTGTGTCTAATGTCAGCCAATAGGTATATAGCGAGTTAACTGTCAAATATAAGAAAAAGTGTTAATTAGTATGAGGTAGAGATGGGGGTATTCGTATACGAATATCCCCGCACAGGTGGAAATAACGAGGGTTATTATCCACTCACGATTTCGCTGCTGCTGCCGGCTCAACGGAGGCTTCCTATCTTGCCGTTGTCCGCAATTGATTACCCAGTCCTGGCAGGAGGCGGGATGACAAGCCTATCTGCTAGATTGGAGAGTGGCTAATCCATTGCAGAGAACAGCGCGATAGGAAGCCTCTGCGGAGCCAGCGGCAGCGGCGAAATCATGAGTGGACAGTCTGGCCCCATGGGGCTGGACCCTCGTTATTTCCACCTGTGCGGGGATATTTGTATTCGTATACGTATACCCCCATCTCTAGTATGAGGCTTGTCTGTTGACATGTTAGTTTTTCAGTCAGGACTGTCTGCTGCTAGTTGTCTGCTGTTAGTATGTTAGTAAAGAAGATGTTAGAAAACTGATAAGTGTCTGTTATGAAACTGTTGTAAGGTGTCCGTCAAGTAGAAATCAAATCTATATTAAGTCAAATATTCAATTATTGTTAGCTTATTCTTCAAGATTGATTGATTTACTGTCCCATTAGTGCAATGCACTATTCCAGGCAGTTGACAAGCTAAAAACATATTTTAAGTAAACATTCTTAAAGTTTACTGTCACTGAATTTTTATTCTTTCATCTGCTGGTGCGTGCATACTCGTGTGCACGCACACACAAACACATATTGAGGAAGAACATTATTCATAATATGTGTGGTTTTTAAAACCCATGCTTAATTTGCTGTGTGAACATTCATAAAAACTCAATATGCTTAGCCTGTGAAGTCTTGGGCAAGGAACACAGTTCCAGAACACTCCCAGAACAAGAGAATTCTAAACAACTTCAGAGTATTTTATACCTAGAAAATTCTAGAAAGAATCATCATAAGTTAGAATATACTTGATTACATATAATGATTATTATTAACCGGAAGTCGAAGGCAGGCCTGGAATGTTTGCTTCTTCAGAAGGCCCTAAGGCGGCTCCATGTGGTACTTTGTTTTGCAGGGCCCAAGAAGTCTTCCAAACATTAAAAGAAACAGAAGGGGATGGGTGGGGGATGAGTGCCTGCTCAGTGGCATAGCATGGGGGGCTAGAAGGGTGGTCATCCCAGGATGCAACCACTGCCCTTTTGCACCCCCTGCACTCTGTCTTGCCACTGGGCTGGCACTGGTGGCTCCATCCATCTGTCCTCTCTCCCTCCCTCCTTCCCACAGCTGTCCCCCTGCCTCCCTGCTTACCGAAGCTGTCTGGTAAGTAGGGCAAGCCTGCCACCCCCAGCCCAGCACAAGCATGACTCCGGGCAATGAAGGGGAGTAGACCACCCCCTTGAGGAGAGCTCACTGGTAGCTTCTGTCTGACTGGGGCTGGTGAAGGAGGTTCAGCTGCTGCTGCTGCTGCTGGACAGCTGGAGCCATGCAGGTTGGACTGGGGGGCACTGGGGGCCCAGGCACTATTGTGCTACTGTCGGGCTGCTGGCAGTGCTGAGCATGGCAGGAAACATCTTTCTGCTGGGCCAGTGGCAGGAGAAGAGTGCAGACATGCAGGCGCTGCAGGAGGCAGAGGTGGCTGCATAGCAGCAGGAGCTGGAAGTGCAACAGGGGCCCCTCTATGCCCTGGCTGAGCCCAGTGCAAGGTAGGTGAGGAGGAGCCAGGGAGAAATGGGGGAAAGAAGGATGATGATGGAAGAGGAGGAGGGTGCCTTGGGGGCACTCCTATCAGGAATGTAGGGAGGAGGGGACACAGGTGCATAGGTTAGGGGGCACAATGCTCTGGGTACTGGCAAGCCACTCTATGCCACTGTGCTTGCTTCCTGAATGAGAAGAAAGGACTGATCTGAAAGAATAAAGGTGGGGAGTTGAAGCAGAAAGGGAAAAAAGCACATAAGATGGAATAGGGACTGAGTGGTTTATAAAGTTTCTATCATATTTGCCAGTTCCTAAATACACACTTTGTTCACTAGCGACAAAAACATAGGCATAGCCTACAATATATAGTATGATGAATTTGCCACTTCCCAGTTCAAGGTGGCACTATATTGTACTTCCAAGGGCCCGTGTAGAGTTGTACTTTTACCGCACCTAGTGCCACCCACATGTCTACTGAAAATCAGCAGCCAGAGCTCTTTTGCTACCACTACAATATCTAACAAATTTTAGTGGCAACCATGGTGGCTATTTATGGCACAAGGAGGGTTGCTAGAGCATCTTCCTGAATCTCAGATCTCTGTGCAATTGAGACACAAAATGCTCTTGGATTGTGTCACAGAAATCACAACTTGATCTGCTTTTTGATTTTGATGACAGTAGCAGATTGGAGCAGAGAACAGAAGCAAGGGAGATGGCCACAGATTTGTGTGCTAGGCAGTGTGTTGGTCACACCATTTGGTCAGTGTTTGGGGAGGTGGTACATTTTCAACTCTCTTTAGCACATATTTCTATTGACTGTGACATATTTATAATCAGATATATATTTTTTGAAGAATTTGATTCCTGAAATTGACAGTAATCAGCTCATATGTAAACACCATATGGATCTGCCCATTTTCAGCATGCTGTGCAAATCACTACAAAAGCAATTGTGAATGTACATGACAAGTGATTACTCACATGCAACAGCACACAACACAATAGAACCTCCATCTGATTGCTTAGGAAGGGACCACCAGGCGGACTGCAAGTCACATGAGTCAGGTCTTAATAGGCTGCTTGTACAAATGAGATCTTCAAGTAGTTAGCAAACTGCCATGCCCACAAAACCCCAATGGCAGAATAAACCAATTCATGTTCCACATTCCTCTTTATCTCTTTACTGCTGTAAACTAACATGACAACTCTTTGGGCACATGCCTTTAAATACTGTCTACACTGTCATACTTGTGGTGTTATAATAGAAGTAAAATTTTCACCAATAGTTGGTGACTCATGCAATGCTATACAGAATGTGCCTAAGACTCATGTCCTCAAAGCCTTTGAAAATAGACACACAAGAGACATGAATTGTGGTCCAGCAGACATCTGTTCTGTCAGCTTTTCTTCCATGCAAAATGATTCATTTCATATAATTACATTCTTGCCTTTCCAAATATAACGTGTATATACACCACATGAAAGTCTTCTCTGATACTTTCAGCATTTGAATGGGTTGGAACTTTCATGGATGGTGCTACAGTTTCCCGTAGCAAAAGTAGAGAAGTCATCAGTGCTTTAATTTCTATCATCAAGAAGCAAGAAAGCAGAAAGGAAAACTTATTTCTGCAAAGGGAAAAAAAGGCAAAATATGTTTTTGACTATGTTACCACTGAAAACCCACCGTTTGACCACCATATTATGATAATTATTTGTATCAGTGTTGGGACAAGGCATCAAATTAAATGACTCAGCATTTGTAAGATGAATCATGTATTTCAGTGTTTTATTTTGTTTTTACATAATTAATACACCTATTTTCAATGGTTCTCATTTCAGATGTATGGCATACTATAAAGAGTCCCATGTGCACTTTTTCAAAACAGAATTTTCACTTCTGTAATTCATGGATAACTGAAGAATGCTGGTGGGTAATTTCTTATTTGTTACTTAATCATCCCAATAGTCTTGGACAGCAGAAAAATCAGTTATTAGCTAAAGTAAATAAGAACCAGAAAAAACACTATAATAATGATGATGAAAAGATGGTTATAAATTATGAATAAGTCCAGCTTCATTTTAAGGACAAAAAGTACAGTTGCAGATTGCATGGTGTGTGTGATTCTCATTTGCTAATTTTAGCGTGAAGAAGACAATCAAAAATTAAAGGGGATTTGGAATGTATTTCTTTATGAGACATTTTCAACAAACCTTATAAAATTCAAACTTGTTGAAAAACAACCAAAGTTTCAATAAGCTACTTTTTTACTATATTTCCCACACTCTCCCAGCCAGCAAGAGAGTCAAAATAGTAACTAGCATGAACTAAATAAACAGTATGTGCATTGAAAAACATGTAGATTGTGATCTAATGTGCTCCAGAAACTGGATTCTAAATAAAATGCAACTGGATCCCAGATAAAATTTAAGACAGATAAGACATGAAATGCATGAAGCTGCTATGGATAGGTCAGAAGCAGTCAACAGTTGACCATTGTATGATGCACACACCCTTTCTAGGCTACCAGATTTTTGTAGCTAATCATCAGAGTGTGGATTGGTAAATATCTCTTTAAGAAATCCTTTGTATCTCTGATTTTTTCATCTTTTCAGTCCCAATTTAAGAGCATGCAAATCTCATACTTTTTGGGCAGTGCAACCAAAGAATGTGAGATTAACTGATAAAGCCATTCAAATGAATGTAAATGTATTCATCAATTCATGGCAATGCATAGTCTGTTATATACACAATACACTAATAAATAGCCATGCATTAAAAAATAATGAGGTTTCTACCAAACAAAATCCTGTGGTGTATTGGGTCATAAAAGAATGCTTTAAAAAAGGACTGAAGATTATGGGTAAAATCTGATTAAAATACAAAATCTCTGTTATATTTGTGGGAGAAAATAAATGTTTTATTAGTGAACTGTAAACAAAAGCACAAGTGCAGTAAAAAGTAATTAAAAATGTAAAAGTTCAGGAAATGATTTATTTAACTACAATAATTTTAATATTACAAGTGGTATGTAAATTTGTACCCAGACTGTCATACAGATATTATTGAAACTACTCGTTTTTTCCCAATGAGTTATAGTCTTTGTTCTCCTTTTTAAACTTTCATTTCAAGTATCTGAAAATCATTTATGAATACTGCTGCTTCTAGCACTTGCAAATCTCAACAAAGAATTGTGCATCCATATTGCTTTATGTGTTCGGTTTTTTTTTTTTAAAAAGACTAAAATAGATCGCAGAGTTAGAAAGGCCCATATTGCTTTTTCATCTCATCCAAGCAGCTGTGAGGTCAATCGTCTTAAATTGTCTCTCATTATTCTTGCAATCACTTAATTTCAAATTATTTCATTAGTTTCAGTTACATTTCCTATAGCCATTGGCCTTTACAAGAAAGGCTTTGAATCAGGCCCTGAATGGGTAACTTTGATTGGTCCAGGGTCAGTTTTATGCCTCTTGGATCCTCTGGAAGCCACACAACTATCCAAAATGCAAACCTCTGCAAAAACAAAAACAAAATGGTTAGAAATCTATTGCTTGTTTCGAAAATTGGGTAATTTTCAATATTAAATACTCCAATGAATAGTGTGTGTATGACTAACAAGGAAAGTGAATGGATGCCTCCTGGGCATCATGCTTTTGGGGGGGAAAACATTTTCTGTCAGGGAAGGTGGGGGAACCTAATGGGGCTGGTGGCTGGGATGTTGGGATATCTGTAGCCCCGGGACTGCACTTTGCCCACCCTGCAAAAGTTAAGAGCACTGTGTAGTCATATTTTTTTAAAGCTACCCACATGAATAGCCTAATAAGCTATCCAACTGTATGACCATCTCAAAACCACTCAGTTTCTCTGTTATTCAAAAGCTCTGTTCTATGTATTTGAAATCCCTCTTGCAAACTAGGCTAGTATTTTTGTGCTTAACATCATCATCATCATCATCCTGTGCCATCAAGTCAATTCGGACTTATGGCAAACCTTTTCAGGGTTTTCCAGGTGGAGAACACTCAGAAGTAGTTTACCATAATATGCACTTTATATGTAGACTCTAATGTATATGTTTTGAAGGTGCCAATTCAGACTATGTTCAATGTCCAATTCAATTTTCAGTTTTATAATACTTGTTCAATGTCCAATGTTCAATTTTATAATACTTACAGCACAATTCTATGTATGATTTATCAGCAGTAAATTCCCTTAGGAATATGTTCAATGTGCATATTGTATTCCCAGGTCATTGTGGATATAAAGGATGATATTTTTGTGTTCCCAGGGATGAAGAAAAACACAAATGAGGTTCTTTCATTTTCATGTTATTTCATTGATTCCCAAAAGAAACATGTATGCTTCATGTTAACAAAAGACAGGGACACAAACATTTCATTTGTTTTCAAGGTTGCCTATTCTATTTACCATTTCCAGCACCTCTCTTCTGTCAAATTGCCTCATAAATTCCTCACCAGATAAAGTCAGGAGGGGTGCTGTCAGCAGCCAATCAGAATGTTCAGGAGAGCAGGAATATTAAAGGTGGCAAAAGGACTGGGATTTGTCAGAACCCTGTGGCAATGCTGTGGCCTAAATCTTCCGCACAAAAAGAGACGGCCTGATCCCATCCATGCCTATTTCAGAATAAATCTCACTGAGCTCTGTGAAGTTTCAAACTCAGACGAAGGTGAGGCCTGCATCCCTTGAAGCGGTTCTTCATTCTGGGTGGAACATTTATCTATATACAATTGTTTGTGATTGAAATTGTGATGAAGATATTATGGCTGTAGAACTTGGCAAGCAAGAGATTTTTGGAGGAAGAAATCAAGGACAGAAAAGTTACATAACAGCAGAAACTTTGTTTTCTTTCTTTATGGTAAGTTTTGTGTGTCACTAAGGAAGGCGAGCTGCCAGTTGTCAGTTTGTTGGCACAGAAAGACAAATGGTCAAGTATGTACCATTGCCAAAATGAACTTGCACTCACTTCACCAGGCTTTCTTCTTCCATTCACAGCAGGCTCTTCCAACTCCAATCCCTTCCCTTTCCACCACTCCCACTCTTTCTCTCTTTGGAGCTGACCCAGATCAGAAAGATGACAAGTAGACAGTGGCAGGACAGTGTCTGCTGCCTCTGTCAGAAGAAGTAACCAGCTTAGGATGGGTACAGAGGTAAGGCTGAAAGGAGAGAGAGAAAGAGAGAGTGAGCCATAAACATACAGAGTCCCAGGAGTAGTTGAGCCAGTGCTCCCAATAATAAAGTTCTCTAGGTCTGTGTTTGGGTGGGCTTTTGATTTTTTTTGGGGGGGGGTGCTTTAGAAAGCTGGGCATATGCAACCCTCCGGTCAGATTGCTCAGCTTTGCCCTGCTTTTTTGAGTAGTTCAAATGTTCTTTAGGGCTTTTGGTTGAGTGCCAGAAAGCAAACAAATGGAGAAAACCAGAATGAAAGAACCTGAAAGAGCTGGTCCCTTTCCTGTTTAACAAAAGGAACACTGTACTGAAGATGTGAAAATGAAAGAAGCACCCTCTGAAAGAACCCAGAATGAAACAAAAATGAACATTTTTGCTGTGCACATTCCTAGTGGGTACTCAGTTGCAAGCTAAGAGGCAAGTAAAAGTTTCCAATCCGCCTCCTTATAGCTCCCAAAGTTTCCTAGGGATTCCTTCATTCTCGGGAAGCCCACTCAGGATTGAAGGGAGATATCTCTAATATTTGAAAATTGCCACCAGCAGTCTTGTTCCCAGCAGCTGCTGTTTTCAGACTTTAAAAATTCAGCCCCCCCCCCATTCCTTAACCCCAAAGGCTTCCCAAGGATGAAAAGGAAGCATAGGGAGCCTCAGAACCTGGTGGTGGAATTGGACATTTTTAATAAGCAATAAAAGGCAGCAGATGATGAAGCCACCAGACTCTCACAACATAACTTTATGCATCTGGATTTGGGCCTTTACGAAGTCATTTTTACAAATCTGGCCCATTATTCTAACATTCTTCTGGGTGTTATACTCATCCAAGAGAAGAGAATGAAACTGGCTGTCGCTACACACTTTGATCAATCAAAGTAGCCAGCAAATAGCATAGTAGCAAATACTTATGTGGATAGAAATTATACATGCATATTGTCAAACCAAAAGTTTGGCAGACCAGGAAACCACAGTCTAAAATGCCATACACAAACCATATTTCTTGATGTTATATTATAGGGATTTGAAAGTAAAGAGAAAAAGGACATTCATTTAAATTGGGCAAGAAAGCAAAACAAATAGAATAACTTTCTTTTTTTAAAAAAAATCACAAATTATAAATAGAAAGTCAAACTGTTTGTCTGAATTAGTGGGCATATGAGCTTTAATTTAGTTCTTGGTATGCCAATGAATTCCAGATGATCTTGGATTCATATATTATGAGTACTATATTTCTGTGTTTCAGAGTGTCTTCAGAAGCCAAAATTGTAACTGTTGTATCTCATAGGACACAGTCTATCTTTTAAGAAATGTGTAAAAGTTCTTTTACAAAAATAAAATTCAATAGGTAGTGAAATGAAACATGGCAAAGAAAACGATTCTCTCTCTTTGGAAAAGCAAAAACGAATTAAGGAGAGGAAATGAAAACTTCAGATGTTTGCTTTCTCATGTATCGCTTGTATTGGCCCTGATTCTAGAATTACTTAAGTATATTTAAAGTAAACTTAAACACCTGAGGAGTTCCTAGGAGGTCTCATGTTAAAAACAAAAACAAAAAATTACATCTGTTAGAAATTATTGGAATGATCTGGTTTGTACTAGTAAGTGATAGAGACCAAATGCTACTTAGGAATATAGACAGAGTAGAAAGAGTAGAAGAAAAGTCTTCAAGAAGTTCTCGAAGCAGAGCATCCTTTTGCATGGAGAGGAGAAACAAAGAATGATACAGGGAAATCATAAAATATTTCATAACACAAACGAATAATGAAATATTATATCTAACAAAAAAACACACACCCAAGTGCTTTACTATAATGACCAGCACAACCATGAAGCAAGATGACTCACCCCAGCTGGCAGATTTTGAGATGCAATTATTTTTAAAAATTGATTTTGTTACATATGTGTGCATACAGACATACACACACATCAGAAGATGAGGCATGGCAGTTGGATTTTCTGCTTCATGCACCAAAATATCTGATCATCAACCAAACTGCTGATTTAGTTACACCACTGTTTCTTAAATCATTTGCAGTAGCTGTCTGCATCACCTTCACTATCTCCACTTTCGATCTATGCTGACATTGTGGATAGCCTATTTTTAAAAGCCCACAATGGTTGCATCAGGTGGCTCTCTAATCAATTATTGATTATTTTGATCCAATTTCTGACTCTCACCCATAACCATTATGAAATGAGAGCGGAAAATCTTTGAAACACATAAATGAAACTTGAAGTTTGCATTCTTAAATTATCATCATTCAGATGTTTTTCTCATAAAGAAGTATTTTATATCATTAGGATATCAGGATAGCCTTTAATTTGCCTCTGGAACTGTGTCCTGGCCCATATACAAAGTTAATCTTAGGCATACCTTCATCCGATATCAAAAGCCCTCTGCTACAGATCAGTTTAAATTTCTACAAACATGATCTATGCTTTCCCATCTGCCTGTCCCTGCTAGGTAGAGGGAAAGGTGGTGTCACATTCCTAGGGGATTCAGCAGGCGAAAGTCCAATAAGCCAGTCCAAGGTCAGAAGTCCGGGAGATACAAAACAGATGCCAAATTGTCAAAGCCAAAACACAAACCATAGTCAGAAGTCAGAGTCCGAAAGCCAAGAGTCAAGAGAGCAAGGTTCAAGGTAAGCAGGAGCATGGACACGAGCCAGGGAATTGACTTGTTGCTTCCACGAGCTTCCACGCCTCTGAGTACAAATTATATAGCAGCAACAATCACCTAATTCCTAGAAACATTCCATCCTGTTAAAACTCAGGGCTGGTCGACCTGATGTTCCTGTGAGAAGCATTCATGCGAGCCTCAGATCTCCGTGTTGTGAGTCTCTGCCAAAGCTTATCTCTCACTCTGGCTAGTGGGGTAGGAGAATCTGGCAGTGATTCAGCTGTCTGTGATACTAATTGCCCAGCATTTTCCTCAGCTGTAATTAACCCCTCTGATTCCAGATCTTCTTCGGCTGAACTCATGACATGTGGAAGGAAATGGGTATCAGCCCTTTATTGCTGAGTCATCTTCAGAGAATGAAGATGACTTCTTGAAGATGGAGGAAACCAGTGCACAGGAGGCCTAGCTGACAGGACTATCCCAGGAGTCTTGGCGAGAAGGGCAGTTGTCAGAGGTTGAAGAGAGCTTGACAGATGTGAGATCCAGTTGTCCAACAGAAAAGCAAAAACGGCTAATAAGTTTGGAATAGTGGCAGAGACAGTGTTCATTGATAACTCATTAGAAATGGTTCCTTGCCTTGGGAAAAGCATGCTGAGAGGGATATATTTCATGCCCTCAGACAAGTTCATCGGGGACAACTCATAAAGTCAACTTTTGGACATTACCCATTTCTGCCTAGTCCTCTTGGAACTATCTACGGTCCTATCGGCTCCCTGCAATTTATTAATTTATTAATTTATTGAACTTCTACCCTGCCCATCTAGTGACAAGCCACTATTCTAGGCAACTTACAACAGAAATGAACATAAAATTAAACAATAAACATAAATTAAAACAGTGAACAGGAAACCCTCCCTAAACTCAACTTTATCTAAAGAACAACATCTAACTCCCAGGATGAAGGCAAGAGCAGCATCAATTAAAAAATAAACATAGGACAGTCAATAATTAAAAATTAGATAAATTAAACAGGGTAAGGTTTTCAAAGGTCAGACTGAAAAGCCACATTTTAATTTGCTTTCTAAAGCCAAGAAAGGTGGGGGCCTCCTCCACCAGAAGAGAGATCCACAGCAAGGTGGCCACCACTGAGAAGGCCCAGTTCATAGTTGTAGATTTCCAGGCCTTATTTGGGGTGGCCATTCATAGTATTAAAGACTGGGATGTGCAGGTATCACAGGAGGTCAATCTGAGGGAGAGGCACTATCTCAGGTAGCAAGGTCCCAAACAGTTCACGGCTTTATATGTCAACATTAACACCTTGAACTCAGCTTGGAAACATACTGACAGCCAGTGCAAATGGACCAGGACAGGAGAAATATGACCATGGTTTGATGTTCCTGAGATGCTTCACAATTGCTGCAGCTTCTGAACCAACTTCAAGGGTAGCCCCATGTAGAGAGCATTGCAATAGTCTTTGAGATCACCAACAAGTGAACCAGTGAATAAGATGACTGATTATTTGAACCACATCTTTGGCCTGACTTACAGACTAGTTGGAAAACGACTAGCCTCGGACACAGCCCAGCAATTTATGCCTGTCAACATAACAAAAGAGGTGGCACAGAAAAAAGAAAAGAATGAGGAGGTAAGGGAGAAAAGCTGTGCTTCCACTTCTTTCTGTTTTGGCCCTGTCCCTCTCTGCATAGGTGGCTTGGGAGCAGGAGGGGATATAGGGGCCTTCAACAGTTTACTTAGGAGGGAATGCAGCCCATGACAGAAAAAAGTTACTAAACTGTGCAATAGAGCCTGGTAAATTGTATAATGAAACCAGCAAAAGTCCCTCCCCCCAACTTCAATTATTTTGACTGAATTGAGCTAACCGAAAATGTTTTCATTGTTTCATTGTACAGAGTGCCATACTCATTTCCTTTCTCCTCTGTCCATTGATTTCTGGCAACCACAAGCAATGTTTTAGCCTGCTCTGGCTTAGAGCATAGCTTCCCTATACATGGATAGTCCTACCACATGATTAAAAACAGCATTTCCACCCTTTATAGCCAATCCATAAAAATGAAGGTCACAATGCTCAACTTAACCATTCAATTGGCTGTAATAGACAAGGCACCACATGTTAAAGGTGCCACAAAGTATCCTTTTTGTGGCACTCCTCTGCTGAAAATTCCTTCCATATTTTTTCCTGTCCATTCTCATTAAATCTGATGGAAAATGAATTGCTTTAAAAAATGCAAATGACAAGAGAATTTCAGCAAATTTACTTCGGTATGGTATTTTTGAGTTTTGCTTAGTTACTTATGGAGTGATCCAAGGCATAGATGTGAACGTAGTCACTTCCAGCTGTAATTCTGAGTACATTGTGCATCTTTAGTTCAGTCAGTTGCAATACCTGGCTTCAGAGCCAGGAATCAGGGCAAGTGACACGCTGCTAGGGTGCCCCCAGAAGAAGAGGCTGGTAAACTCTGGAAAGGATCACCTTAAGTCAGAATTGACTTAATGAAGGAGGAGAAGAGGAGGTCCCTTTTGTATTTTCTGGTTGTGTGTTTTCCCCATTCCTCCAGCCATTTCTCTGACACAGCTGCAGCACCTCCAGCCCCAGCATAAGGAAAGTATAGGAATTATCACACACCCACCACCCAAAAAAAGAAGCCTACTTCTTTTCAGGGCCTTACAAGTCAAGACACTGATTTCACATCTCGAAGCACTGCTCCCCTCAGAGGAAATGACTGTCAATTTATTATAACATAAGACTGCCGAAACCTGATTTGGGAAAATTAACCTCTTTTTGTTTTGTAATTAATCAATCAAGAGACTGTATGGCTTTACTTGCATGGCTGATGTTTCAACCATGTAGCTGTGAAAGATGTGTGAGTGTGGAGGGATAACAATGTAAGAGAAGGAAACACTCATTTGCCTTAATGTGTGGCCTGATCTGATAGCACTGGGCAGGCTCCAGCTAGATTTAATTGATTGCCCTAGTGCCCCTGTTTGAAAATATCTCAGCCTGCTCTGATAGAAAAGGGGAGTATGAGGATGAATTCACAAGCTGCTGCAGAAATACCCAACAAAATCTTCTCCTTCTGTTTCCTCTCTCTTCCTCCCTTTCAACTTGAAAGGTTCCACTTCATTAATTTTTCACATTTGAATGTTTTTCCTATAGTCATTACAATAGCAGCACAAAGATTCTCTGTGCTTATTACACTAAAAGATGTCCAAATGAAGAAGTTATTTCTGATGACATAATATAGGAAACCACAGAGGGCAGAGTAAGAGCTCATTTGTTTTTAAATAGCAGGTAGCTGTGCCCACTTTCCATATACTACAACAGAGGACTGAATGACAACTTTAATTCAATGTGTTGTAATTAGCACATGTTTCTATAATATAAACCCGGGGGAGAGATGTGTTGTTGTTTTTTCAAATAGATGCTGCTAATTAATTTCTTCAACTGCATCAGCCATACCATATTATACTGTATTGTCTTCTATAGAAATACTTCTGTTACATATGATGTATTTTATGTAAAATGAGTCACTTTCCATATATAATCAATATTGGAACAATTGTTTTCTAGATCCTTAATTCTGGAGAAGCCTCTCCATACTCTTCCTCTGCTGGCTAATTTTTAGTTTCTGTCCCCCTTACTGATCTAAAATCAATTTCTTTCTCTTCCTAGGCTTTTTCTTTTTCCTTCAGCTGCCGTTGCTGCTCTCCATCAGACCACACTCCTTTTTTTTTGTATGCTGTGACTGACCTTTTATACAGTTTCAACTTGGCGACTCTAATCTATAGTTATCATAGTCTTGGTCATGGTCTTACATCTATGAACTAATGACAGCCAATGAAATGTTTCGAAAGATCTATCAAATCTAGACATGTTGAACACTCCTCTCTCTCTCTATAAACTGAGAAGTCTAAATGTGAAACATTGAATTCATAACAGCTTTTCTGTACCAACTCACAGTTAGCAGACCAGGATAAACTTAGAAAATAATAATAATAGTTAGTCTTAACTTAAAGCTGACTTTTCACCACACTGTTATTGTTGCTTTCAAGTAGGACTTTAATATCATTTTCTCATTTTTATATTAACAATAAATAGTAACAGTGTTTTACCTCAGACTTTGATTCTCCACAAGGATGCATTTAGTCTATTTAATTGGCTGCGTATCTATAACCCAAGATACAGAAATGAAAGGAAATTTATTGGGGTGATCTTTCAATATGATTTAATGTCATTCTCTTCATCTCATGAGAACTGGGGGGAAGCAGAATACAAATGCAACTCAAAATAGATCATAACAAAATACTGTACAAGCATGCATAACTGAAATAATTGCATGTTGCTTCTCTGTGTCTTCTGGCACCCCTTCTCTCTCATTAATTAGTTGCTCAATTTTAGAGTGTGACTTCCCTGGGGTAGTGATTTGGGATAGTTATAGAGTACCTTCTGTTCTCTATACAAGTATGGTGTGTATTTCTAGGAAGGAGAGGAAGAGAGAGATTTATAAGCCCTCCAAGTAGTCTTCTGTTTAAAAACATTTTGATCACTTCTGACAAGATGGTGAGTGGTAACATATAAAAACATATTCAGGTATTTCTGTCTGTAGATAAAGTTGAGCTGAAGAGGGGAGGGGTTCTAACTTTACCCCTCTGGTGCCCCAAAATGAGGGTGGGCAATGAGTCTGAACAGAGAAAGTTTTTGGTTTTTGGGGGAGTTCTCCACTGGAGTTGAGATCTTGAAAATCAGGGCCTTGGCTCATGAGGATTGTGTCCACACATAGCAGAGGATATCTGCTTCACAATCACTGTCTTCCATGTGGAGGAAGATAACAAAACCTGGGGATGAATCAGACGAGGCTATTCATATAAATAAAACATGGATAAAAATAACTGCATGGAACTAAAAAATAAAACCCATAACACAAACATCTAATTATAAGGAAAGACCCACAAGCAGCAGCACCAACTCAATTACAGTTGCAGCCTTTTCCACTTCTCCCTTTCTTGAACCAGCTGTAAGATCTGGCAGAGACTGAAGCTTATCCTTTTGTCTTCTGAACAATAGGATTTTTATTCTATCCATTCTCTGTTAATTCTATCAGCAAAGTTAGATACCCACCCAAGTTGTTTCAATCATGTTTGGTGAAATATGATATATTTCAAATGCTGTTTTAACTGGATCTGTTATTTGAATATACACAGATCTAGTCCAGAAACTGATTAAAAAAGAGGGGGGGGGGGAGAGAAGAAACTTAAGGCAACCATAGGGATTAAATCACACAGTTGAATGCCAGTTGCTTCTATTGAACAGAGCAGGAAAGTCCCATCTGGGGGAATAAAAACCTGAAGAACTGTCAAATGGTTTGAATATGATTTTTGAAATGTAAAAGCTGTACCACACATTCATCTGCCCAGGAAAATATTCTGATAGAAGTGAGCCTAAAATCAATATTTCTATCCCTTTCTTTTGGCAGGGATAGAATAATTTTACATAGGAACATCCTTTTTGAAATTTCAGAATCACTGGATTATTAATTTCCAGTTCTGATTAGCTTTTCTCTTTACTGACAAACAATTCACGATGATGGTACTATTTGACACATGTACCATGATCATATTGCAGAGTATGTCAGATTTCTCTGTAATTTTCATGCGGTCTTAATTATGAATCAATGCAGTGTTATGAATAGGGGTATTCATTGCTAATGCTTTCAACATGTAGCAAGTAATAATTCTGTTACCTAAACCATGGTAATATCCACAGGCACTTCATTTTGGATGGCTTCTTCTGTGAGTATCCCAACATATGCATTTTACTTAATCTAATGGTCAAGGAAATGATGCATTTCTCATGGAATTTACCTTTGCAAATCAGAATGAGTTTTCAAACTGGAGAACTCCTGGGATTGTTTATGACTGACACAATATTTTATCTGCATAGTGAAACAACACACTTATCAAATGAAAGAGAAGAAAAATTACTGAAGATTTGATCTCCCTTACAGCTCTTAATAGTAAAATGCGCTGTGTGATTAATGAACCTGTCAACTGTAATGGGAAGAATATGTAACAACTAACTGTGCAATACTTGTTTGTGATTTTTATCTTATATAAGCTTAGCCAAGTGTAATATGATAAGATTAACTCTTTACATATTTAAGGCAACACTTCAGTAATAGATCTTTCCCTACATCCCTGCTTTCCTTTCCAGCTATCTTAAAACCAAAGCTTCAAGAAAACATATTTTTAATGTGGCTATTGCTTCATATATTTTACATTAGCATGGCCTGCTATATGTTGTATGTTGACCCCAGTTCCACCCAAACTGAGATTTTCTAGGGATTCTTTACTACCTGATGTTGGTATCCTTTGAGAAAAGGTTACTGGAGATTTGGTGACACTTGGTAATATTTTTTTTTAAATTACAAATATATATGGTGAGTACAAAAGCCAATGTGATGTATTGAATAGTGTGATGGACTAGGATATCGAGTTTCAAAATCCCCTTTTAGCTATGGAAACTCACTGGCAGGTAACACTAGTAAAACCATTCTCACATACCTTGAAAACCCTATAAGAGCTGGTATAAGCTGAATGAGATCTGACAGCATATGACACAGCATAACATGTTGAGTACATGTGCAAGTCCCAACAACAATCCAACATTCATTGCTTCCACACTATATTTGAGGTTACCCCAAAGGGTCATCGAGATCAGTGCTCCAAACTGAAAACAATGTTAAGACACAAGAAACTAACACTGGAATCTTTACAATTTGAAATGTATGTTAGTGTTATTTACAATGTCATTTGCCTACTTTTTCCTATTCAGGTGGATTGCCATTATGCTGCTTGTGAAAATGCATTCGTCCTGTGGCATTCTGGTTGTGAAAATGCATGAACTCTGTGGTTTTCTTTCATAGTTTGCTTGTAATACCTTTTCTCCCATTCCTTTTCCTGCTTCTCAGTAGACAAACAACTGGGAACCTAGAATGTCACTCCACCACCATGTATACCTTCTTTCCTCCCTAAGGAATATTATGATGGTGATACCTTTCCACTGGCCTTTTCAATAGTCTTCCAGCAACATGCCATTATTAAACATCTTGATCACACTGAAAATGCATATTAATAACACAAGCATATGGGCTTGTGTTAGATCATATAGATCTTTCCTATATAATCAACCTCTTCTGCATGCGATGGTACCATTAAAGTGAATGAGACCAATATCTGAGCCACTTCATACAATATAACACCTGTATCAGTCTAGTGAACATTGCTGCTGCATGGAACAGATCACAGGGAAGTATTTTATGTCCTTCAGGACACACACGAAGGAGACCATTGTCCTTCCCTGTAATAGACTAAAGTTTGAAGTTACCTGTACAGATTCTGCTAGATTATATTATGACAGGCAGGCTATGATCAGGTGTTTGCTTATTTTCTATGCTGTCTTCCTCCTGGTGTAGAACAGATCACAAATGATTAAAAATACAGTAAAAACTAAATAACTTATAATGTTAGAAAGCAGTTAAGCATATGAAGGTATTAGAAGACCATTAATTGTAAAACAATTTCCAAACACTTAAAATGCAAACACAGGAAAATCAGTAAAAATGTACAGCAGGCTGCAATAAAGCTCAGTAATCCAATTCAGCTGCTAAAAGCCTGCCTTCAACAGATGGTCCTTGGCTATCGCCCACTGGATAGCAAAGAATGGGGCAATCTAGCTTCTTGAGGGAATGCAATCTACAACTTGGCAGCTTCTACCCAAAAAAAAAAAGCCCTCTCACATTTTCTTGCCAGATGTCCCTGCAAAGGTGGTAGGGCCAAATAAAGGCCCTTTTCCAAAGGTTTTAAGAGCAGGAGAGGCTCATATGGGGAGATACACTCCTTTAGATAACCTAAACCATACTGAGTGCAGGCTATGTATAGGACTGTATCTCCCCATACAGTATGAGTGTTGGCTTTGTGTAGCCAGCGAGAAAGATAGACTAGTTAATTAAACTTTAGAAATAGTGTATCCTTTTCTTGATACTCCATAATAACAGTAAGCAGAAAAATGTAAGTTATTACATCCCCCTTGCTCTTCTCTTCTTCAAATTAGAAAGATATGCACCCTACTAAAGGCTGGCTGCAAAAGATACAACATGAAGGTGGCAGGAACATAATGTTGTTGTCCTATACTACATGTTTCTCAAGGGCCACCATCTCTGGAACTTCTGTGCTGAGACCAGTAACCGATATTTACAATATGTAATTTAAAATTTAAAGGGAGTTTATTATGCATTCTGTAATAATAATGTTTGCATTCATACTACGATTAAGCTTAAACAGTGGTAAGCTCTCTGTTTTATGTGTATTTTAAGCAAACTAGCACATGACTAAACACTTCAGAGAGAGAGAGAGAGAGAGAGAGAGAAATAAGGCATTTATAAGAGTTGTCTTCAGCACTGGCAGGAAATGCCTTCCCTGGCTTGCTTTCCTACCACTGCCATATGAGCAGTCAGTTAATATGTTAACACATTAGGCATGCCAAAAGAAAAGTCCTTAAACCGCACCCACTGACATTAATGATAGACTTTGGAAAGGTTATTAATAATCTACATTCATGTTTTACTGCCAGATGCCAAGAAAAGCACTCTGGTCCTTGAATTCATACCATCAGGAGTGAGAAAATTCTTAGGAAATGTATTCTGAGTAACTGTAATAATAGCATTCCATTTGCATTCCTGTCAAACAGTGAGAACTTAGTATTTCGCATTTTACTCATTATTTACTATTTTAGTACCGCTTGTCAAGAATGATGGTTGAGGGAGTGACAAGGAACTTAATGGGAGTTCTGCCTTCCTTTTCTCTGCTTCTTTACTCTGTCTGACACTACTGTTAGTGGGCACACAAGCAAGTACTGATAACAGCAGGCTTAAAATTCCAGGTGCCCCTTGCCGCATTGCTTTGACAGCAGCAGAAGCTTCACCTTGCTGCCGCGCAGACTTCATCCATGGCATTCGTCCTATGATAGTGAAGTCTGAAATGCTAAAACCTGAATAAAAAATCACCACTGCCAGAACCAGTGGTGGTGATTTTATGACTTCAAACCATTTTCCCATACTGTTCTGCAGCTCCCAAAGGCTACCTAGGATGAAGGGGATCCCTAGGAATCCCAGAGCCTGGCAAGGGCAAGGAGAAACTTTTAATTTCCCCAGACAGCCTAAGCATGGCCATGAGTGATGACATCACTGGAGATCTGTGGTGTAACATACGCCAACAGGATTCCAACAAAACTCCACATGAGTTTTGTGGCATCTTAAAGATTAACAAATTTTATTTAATATGAAGAAGCCCACAAGGATTTATGCCAAATAAAACTAACTTGCTAGTCTCCTAGGTGCCACAAGAATCTTTGCTGTTTTTAACAGTAGCCCCACATCATCTTTTATCTGACACTTTAACTTAGTTTCACATGTTTGACTATACCTTCTTAAATTTCCTGGATTTCCCCTCTCATTTTCCCCAAATATGAATGCTTCTTGTTTGTGAAAAACAACAATAATCCCCAAATACATACATACATACATACATACAGTGCTTTATTGTGCTTTTTCCATGCACATTAACACTTTACTTTACAGCATAAATGTCACATAGTAGGCCTATTCAGTTATTCTTTAAGCATGTATAGAAAAAGCCTAGCCTCCTCTGATGTCACTTTTATTATCCTCTACAGATGGAAGACAATGACTCTGTAACAGAGAGGTTCTGGTATCTGTGGAGCATCTCCATGTGCAGTGGAAGCTCTCTGCTACAAACTGTCACTCTCCCCAGAGAAGGTGACAGAAATGGGGATGGAGTGAGAGGGTTAGCATGCACCTCCTATTTGTATGCTTAACGAACACATAGTTTTCTCATGCCCGGGGGGGGGGGTGTATGTGTGTCCCACTACAAAGCACTGAGATACTTACAGTGAAATCGTTTTTTTCTGTTTGATCACTCAAGATTTCCCTGTTGAGTAAGTCAGAGTTCGGTCTGCAACCTCAAATGTAGATATCCAATTTATCCTATGGCCTCTGGGACTGTTCCAGGGACCATAGCATTGCAACATGAATCAATTTAGGATTTTTAAAAAAAATAACTTTGTAAATTTTCCAAATGCAGGAGGTATAGAGGACAACTTTTATTTCTTGCTCATCTCCTGTGAAGTCTCAGAACATTTCCTAGCAATAAGGACCACCCAATAAGTGCCTAAGGGGCCTGCACTGTTACATTCTACAAGGTACTTGCTACCACAATGGAATTGTTATAACTGGGGCACATCCAGATCGGGGAAGTTGGAGCAGTCTGGTTCAGAGTTAAAAGCTTCTTCTCTTTAGTGTGATCTGTTTTATCTCTTGCTTCAGCAATCCTTGTGTTCACACTGATCGACATCTTGTGTCCTATAGAAGGGTCTAGAAAGATCTTTAGATTGCTGAAATTAATCTCCCTTTTGATTTATGATACTCTCTTTCTCTGCCTTTCCTGCAGCCATCATTCAGCCATGGCAACTTTCCTCTTTTTTTAGTTAAATAAAGAAAATGACATAGCAAAACAGCTAAGGATCCACCTAGCATGGTATACATAATACTGCCAATGTATCCTGTTTATCTAAAATTGTGCTGCATCACTAAAATATATTGTTAACATTAAAAATGGTAGAGTAGATGAAAAGCAATCTCTCTCCACTTAAAAAATTTTTTTTACCAATGAGTCAGCACTGCATCAGATACAATACAAGTACCAAAGGGCACCTTCAGTGTATCTAGATTTGCACTGCATCAGTTAGGAATTTTTAAAAAAAGTTAGAGAAGATGAAAATACAGGAAGGAGATTCACCATCCTCCCTTTCAAGGCCACAACCCATCAAATACATCACAGGGTCGTCACCTCTGATAACACCACCCACAATTTTGGTGCAAACTGCCCACCCACACAGGCTAATTAGGAGTGCTCCAAATTGCGCCCAAAAACCTATAGCCCTAGCACTATGCCAGAAAGGAGCAGGGCAGCTACAAAAAGGGGTTGGATGGATCTAAGTCAAAATGTGTGAATTCTACAAACCAAATGGTACCAAAAGCAATCCAAATAGCAAGCTATTCTGCCAGTGCCCTGAGCAAGGGAAAAATCTCATTTTGTAGGCCATATTTTCCTTTTGTTTACTGAGAAATGGGATTCTCTAGAAACAGAATTGATTCCTTGCAGGAAAGATATATCAGCACAACAGTAACTACTCTACACTTAATTTTAAAAAAAATCTGGAAAGAAAAGTTTTGCAAACTAAAGTACATTGTTTGATAGTATTATGGATATTGGCAACTCCTACGTATGTGAGTTCAAGTTACCTTACAAAAGTTCACTAGCAGTTTCTGAGTGACTTAAAAGATGTGCCTGCATTCTTTAGCTGTTTAAAGAGCGTTTTGTTATATAATTTTACAATGACGCTCCTGGAGCAAAGCTGTAATATCAATATATATTTTTTAAAAAAAACACTAAACACATCTGTACATTGATTGTGATGTGTGTGTTGATTTCCAGTACATCTTTCCAGTTAAAGACAATTCATTCCAACATTGCAAGATTGTCCACAACAATCTGTGTTTAAACTAATGGTTCAGTATTGTCCTATTTTAGTGATGCCATTATTGAAAATTTGTTACCACTCTTTGAAGCCTAATTAAGACTGTTTTTAAAATTAAATGTGTGGATTGGGACATATGCATGCCCGATACCACATATCGTTCCTATTTAAACAAAGGGTGAGGTGATTTCTGGAGTCAGACATATTTGCCGATGTACAAATACACACTAGACAACTTGTTTATACAATCTTCAACTATACATAGACTATAAATACAGATCCTGTAGTTCCTCAACTACAACCCACATCATCCCCTGTGACTAGCCATGTTGATGAAGGGAGCTGGAATCTGTGTCTCCCAAAAGAGCTAGTCTGTGTGGCCTTGGGCAGCTGCATAGTCCCAGGGCACACCCAGAAGAAGGGAATGGTAAACTACTTCTGAGTATTCTCTACCTGAAAAACCCTGAAAAGGTTCGCTGTAAGTCAGAAACCACTTGATGGCACAACATCGTCGTCACCGTCATCATCATTAACTGAACATTGAATGTTGCATGATTTGAAACATGAAATTGCAAAGTTCTAAAGAGAAATGAGGGGATATCAATGAGTTTTAAAGGAGTGAAAGAATCATGAATCTCAACTATAACTAAGTAGAAAGCATTTTTCTTGTTGCCAACCAGGCAAATATCGACACAATAATATTCATTTCTATTAATCTTCCTCTTTGTGATCCTTTTAATATGATCATTAAATGTTTGTTTTCTTCTTGGGCATACAAACTTACTCAAACATATAAGTGAGTGACTGAATAACATTTTATGTTTTAATGCCACACATGTAATAAACTACCAAGCCATCTCCAATTTTTGAAGGGTAAGATTCTCTCAGCATGTTATTCACACTAACTGCATTAATGAAATACAAAGAATATAGTAAGATCTACACTGTTCATAATGTAGATGTTGTCTTTTCGAAGAAGGGCTGATTGTATTCTGAATAGGTCAGTCTGTGGGCCTGACATTTCTCTTCAGTTTTCCTATGACCTTTTAATAAGTGCCTTGTTCTTCCACAGTAGAAAATGGGACTGTCTGTTTTGAATCAGTAAATATGAGAGGCACAGTTTGAACACCAGATTTATTGTATTACATTATTATAACCACATTAACCTAATACAGAAAAACTTGCATAGGGATGTGTTAGGTGATAAATCGTGTATCAGTCTTAAATAGAAGTATATAAGGAGAAAAGGACATAATAGGCTAAGTGTAGTTAACTCTAAATAGCTCTTTGGCCATTTCAGCTGTTTGATATTAAGCATTTGATCAGTGATACACAGTTAATGTTGGGATTAGTTATTAAGTACTGAATATAATAATTATTGAATATTCAATAACAGGCTTCTAATATACAATTTACAGACCCATTGCTTTAGTGGCCAAGCATTAGAAAATCTCAAATAAGAAACAGTTTTGACCTAGGAGGAAACATACATTTAAGATGTCTGGCTTTATTATGTATAAATTAATTAAAAAATTCTATAACATAGATCTTCAATTCCAATGTCCTCCTTAGCCACAGGCACCATCATGTGTTTCACAGAGATATCTTTACCCTTCTAAAGAAAAAAAATCAGTAATGCCTTTGCTCAATACATCTGTTTCTGCAATGGCCCTGTGAAGAATTAGTAAAATATTACACAGATATTAAAGAGAATTTAAAAATAAGCATTGACCTTTCTGTTGTTTCATAATATTCCATAATAATGGGGAATGATGCTATTTTTTTATTAGATTTCTGCTCAGCATGTGTTGGATAAGGAACAGCAGTGTGTCACTCCTAATATGTTAGGTCAGAAGTCTCCAGATGTCCAAAGAATGGGCATTCACAGCTGCTGTAGAAATTAGAAATGCATGCCAATTTATTGGTTTTCCATAGCATCAAATCAAGTGTAAGAATCCAGTAAAATTAACTTCATGTTAAAAACCAAATACACCTCATAATGCTTGCAACTTATCTGCAAATATGGTCCCTTTTTCTTCATCAGTTACATCCACTGAGTTGGGCTGCAACCCATGAAAGCTTCTGGGAAATCGAGCTTAAGTCTTTAAAATGTTGCAATTTTTAAAATTATTTTTAAAGAACCAAAGGAACTTCAGCTATCACCCAAGTGTGATTAAATCTGACACAAAATAACCACGGTTTGACAATTTCAGGGAGAATAAGAAAAAGAACAGAAGCATATTCCAGAAGAAGCTAATTTACTAGCCAAGAGATAGTCCTAAAATCTAGACTTGGAACATGGTCTTATATGGGATATTAACTACTCTAGATTTGAAAATTTGTATGTTTATCCTTTAAAGGAATTCTATAGCTGAAACCCTGTTGCTCAGGATAGTAAGTTCCAACTAAAGTAGGCCCATTGAATCAGTGGGATTTGTTGAGCCAACTCCTCCATAAATTCAATAGGCCTACTCGAGTTACAACTTGCTACACAAAGCAACAGGATTTCATCTTATGACACTAGTGCCTACCCCACCCCCAAATTAGGAGACCCGGTGTCTGTTGGAATGTTAATATGGTAAATCTGCACTTTTGCTCACCTTAGAAGTTTCAGACCTTGGAAAAGTTACTTTTTAAGATTACAGCCCCAGTGGCCATGTTGACTGGAGGATTCTAGGAGGTGTAGTCCAAAAAAGAGGAAGCTTTCCCAAGCTCTGGGGTAAATAAGCCATGTATCACAACAATATCATAAGCATCCAGTGCCTTATTTCCAGTGCCTTGAAATCCTGCAACACTTGCACCTCTTACCATTCTCACCACTTGTAGGACCAGTGTGTGAGGCACAGCACTACATTTCATACACTCACAAGCCAAGTTCTTTCAAACTCCCTTGCCCAACTGAACTGTTTTATGGATCCTTTGATATCCATGAGATACAGAATGGAGACTGACAGATATGATGAAGAACAGAATGGCTTCTTTTGCATATACAGTATCTGTGCATGTGAGGTGTGTGATATTTAGAAGTGATTTTTAGTTTTTGTATGACAATAACCAGACAAAGGACTGCCTAAGAAGAGCACCTGGACCTGATAGAAATAGATGGTTCGGTTGGTTCTGCCCCACTATTGTTGTAGCAGAAAGCTGAACTAAGCAAGTGTGAATCATCAGACACATGGAAAGATTAACCAGCATCAGGAATAAGAAGCCAGCAAAGGAAGAAGTATGACACAAGAGATAAATAAATGTTTCATAGAAAATTTTCTTGAAAATGTATTTGACCAGTATTCCCACAAAGCCAGACAATTAATGTGGGATTCACATTGGGCTTGGAAGAAACTGCAACAGAAAGAGATATTCAATGACAGGTACATGCCAGAAAGAAGCAGTAACCATCTCAGGAACTATGAAAAAGGCATCAGGATTTTTGCTAATGCAAACTATTGGGTGGTGAGTCTAAAAGCCAAGTCATAGGTAGGAGGAGTGCGAAGCATAGAGTTCGGCTCCTTCTGCACTTTCCATACACTGCACCTGAGTTAATGTGCCACCTCTGCCCTAGTCATATGAGCAAATAAAGCTCCTTTATATTAAGTTCCCATTAAGTGAACTCAGCCTCTGGGAAAGTAGGCTGTGCTATGATGACAAATGAAACTGGTTTGGAAGAAATACAACTCACTGTCCCAACTATAGTAGATCTGCTTCATGGGTGGGACTTACATAAGTGTAGATATGACAAGTCCTGTTTAATAAATGCAGAATTAATATGTGTGTGGACTGAACAATTAAAGCAGATCCAATACCTTTACTCTAATTAGGATGAACAAGTGAAGTAAGCCCCTAATCTTTACAGTTCCATACATCTCTTTATTATTCTTGCTGCAACAGGCTGACATGACTACCCCATTCCACTCCACACCCCCACCAACTCCTCTTGCTCAGGACTGCTTATTCTGACCGGCAGTGGCTCTCCAGAGTCTGAGGCAGGGGTCTTTCTAAGCATCTTCAGTAAGATCCTTTAACCAGAAGATGCAGGAATTGAACCTGGAACATTCAGAATGCAAATCAAATAAGTATACTTTTATTTATTTATTTTAAAATATTAAAAATATTTTACCCCACCTTTCTCCTTAAAAGGACCCAAGTCATTGTGCACAGCACAATTAAGAGACTTTATAATTGGGTAAATACTTTAGAAATATTGAGGTAGTTAACTGTAAACAAGGTAAAATAGAATAATAGATATAATGACTATAACTACCTTCCTGTGAATATGTAGTTCTTAGTATTGTTTCAGATTTGACCAAAGACTGGAGGCATGCTATGTGCACGACTTTATAATATCATGAAGAAAGGAATGATCAGGAGAGAAACCAGTGTTACGTTTTTTTCAGGGAGTGAATTGGCTTGCATGGAAAAAAACAGTCAACCCTCCCTTTTTAATAAGAAAACCATTTATCCAGGATATGGGTTTTGTCAATTGTGAATATTACAGCACAAATAAATATTCTACATGGATATATGTAAAAGGGAAGCAGTCAAGAAAGACTGATATGCAGGTATATAAAAACTCTTATAAATATTTTTCCCTTGAGACACTTTTGCACTGTTTCACCATTGTGATACATTCATTGACCATTGTCAATGACACAAGCACAGTCATCAATTTGCACACTCCACCATTTATTTCCCTCTCTCCTCCTCCCTCTCTGTCTCGCCTTGTTAATAGTTCCCCAGAAATCCTATCACTTTGCTGGAGGATTGATGTAAGTCTCCAGCAATTAACATAATTACAAGCCTGATTATCTTCTAATTGCATTATGAGTATTTGGTTATTCACTACACAAATTAGGGAAAATTAAAGAGGAGCAAGATCCTGTGGTGTGGGTGGTGTGATTTTGAAAACTGTTATGAGCATCCAAATGCTTCAGTATAACAAGTGACTGAAAATATAAGCTGTGTTTCATTCAATTTAATATTGTTAATTGTTATTGTGGAAGACTTTACGTCTCCTCCTACAGTGTTAGATAACATTCTCTTTTTTTAAACTCACAGCAAAGGTACTAGGTACTCAACAGCTGCAAAACTGAAGTAAATCTCTAATTTTTAACATAGGTTACAAAAAAAGAACTACAGGACTGCTAAAACCCAGCCATAATTCAGAAATGTAATTATTAGATAGTAGTGGTAAACAATGTGCTGCAGAAAACAAATCAAGTGCCTTGCCTCCTGCAGGATTTTACAACATGCTCCTTCCTATGAAGTAGCGCTGAAATAAGCAGATAATTTTGTTTTTAAATCATTTTCTGGAATCAGATATTTCATATGACAAGGCACATCTTCCTACGAACGGGCTTACTTTGGTCTCTCACCCACAGAGAGTTCTGATTCATTTCCATTATTAAGAACAATTGTGGTGCTGGTGTGAACTGAAAGTTGGTGTTGCACTCAGAGAAACTGATTCAAAGGCGATGTAAAGCGAACTGGATGGCCTTGGTCCATTCCACATATCTCAATCCACCTCTGATTTCTGGAAAGCCAACATGTGGGAGAGGGAGGACATTTTATAGAGAAAGTCCAGAATACCAATGTGATAGGCGGGACTTTGGGCTTCTGTTCTTAATGGGACTATAACTTGTTGGTGCAATACTTACAGGGCAACTACATTGACAAATAACGTCAGATTCATATTATTTTTCCATTGAATACACAATCTATAAGTCAATGCAAATCAATGCAGGGTCCCCTGCCCTCATCTGCACTTTTTCTTCTGCTGTTGGGGCTTCTACATGTGGATGCTTTTGCATTGGTTCAGTCAGTGTGATTGCTTGAACCAATGCAGAAAAGCAGTGCAGGGGAGGAGGAAATTGCCAATAAGGTCTCTCATGGTGATCATGTGTAGTAAGGTTAGATGGTTCAGGAAGGAGCCAGGGGATCTATTTGAAGTTGCATTCTTAGCCCCACACACCCACACTTCACATCATATGCCAGAGAGCAGCAAGAAACATGTCAAATCCCAGGGTTCTTTTTTCCAGCCACATAGGTTGCAAAAGGGTTAAGTCCTGCCACTCCCAGGTGTCAGTTCACATCAAATATCATTGCCCTTTCTTTTCTTTCTTCTTTAAAAGGCTTGGTGCCAGCACTGTTGTAATAGAGCAGGGGGGAAGGGGAGGGAAAGGAGGAAATTGCTAATCAGCCCTTCATTGTTGCTTGTTAAAGTAGGTCTTCACTAGCAGATTCTCCTGCAAATCTGGAGGACAGATTAACAGGTAACTGGGACTTGAACAGCAGAGAACAACTGAAACCAGACTCTAGTTTGGAGCCCTTTTCAAAACAAAGAGGGAAAGATCACCTAGCAATTAGGAAGGAAATTGGTTAGGAATTGCTAGTAAAGTTTCATTGCTGTTAAACTTGTTTGACTTAGCTTTGCTTGGTGCTGCTCATGTTTGGTTGGCTCAGCATGGAGTTCTGAATTTGTTTTAGGCCAACAGGGCTTGTTTATGGTTATGCTGGTATTTGGATTCTATTCAGACTTCTGACCTGTCAAACAACAGTGGCCCAGCAGCCGTGGATAACAACCCGGCAAATGATCAATCAACTTTCTGATTTTGTTACTTACTACAGACTACAATATTCCCTCATCCTTCTCTTCTCAACCCTGGCTTGTGAATGGGGCTGGGGTGGGATAGGTGTGTCTGGAATGGCTTCAGAAGTTCCTGGTAAAGAATCTATCATCATCTGATGGGCTGTGTTTGTTTTCTTGGCAGCTCCAGCTTAATATGATACGTAGTCATATCTCTTTTCTGTACTCTTATTGTAGGCTTAAGTGGAAGTGTGTTAGAAGTGGGACTTCTTAACTCTCCAGAGCAGTTTTCCCACTCAGAATCATTTTTCCCAACAGTGCTTTTTCAATCATGATTAACGTAACTAAGAAATCTGACATTTAATGTGTATCTCAGACTCCTGGCTGATTTTAAAACATACAGATGTGCAAAATTAAGGTGATTAAATATAACAACAACACATATGTGTGGATGTGTATATGTTTTGAAATCTCCACTTGATGTTCAACATAACATTTTACATGACATGACTAGTTACAGAGTATGTATCTCAGGGATCTGAAACTATTCCAGACTATGAGGTTTGCTCTCTGACATTGATGGGAGTTTAAGTTAGATGTATACATGCATGCCTACATACATACATATTTGTGTGTATGTGCACATTTAATGAAATTGCTCTAAAGACTTCTACTAATCTGACATAGATTTAATACATCTGTCCTCAGATCCACAGAAGACACTGTTAGTACAAATAAAAAAAGGTTAGGCAGCATAATATGAATTGCAAGTTAGAACAAATTTTAAAAAACCCACAATATTTCATTAAGGGGCTTGATCAAAACTATCTGTATGCAGCTGTCTTCACTACTGAATTGCCACCTACTTTTATAATATCTTCCTTCAGCATTATAAAAAAGGGCAAGAACAAGGTACTGTTTTCCACTGCTTCATTTCTTTAAGAAGCAGCATTCATGACATGCTTAGCTGCAGGAAAAATAATTTATTTCAGTCACCTTATTTATTCACCTGCTGCAAGGTAAAGAAGAGCTACGTCGTTCTTTATTTGTTTCGCTTCTGAGAGACACCCACACTGGCAAAATGTGCATAGTCTATTAGGTGCAGCAACCCTGTTTTATTGACTATGGGCAAAATGTGAACATTAATAATGACCTTTATAATAATTACATCTAATAAGTTGTTCATTAGAAGTCAGTAGTTTCATAGACAAAGCTGTAGTTTGTACTTTCTAGAATAATCCATCCTGTCTGTTTTCATTTATCTCCTTATATATTAGATTTTTTATTTTTTATTTTTTTATAAGAATGGCAATTATTATAAAGTTTGGGGCTAGTTTCTGGAAGAAACAAAGCTGCAGAGAAATAAGCCAAGTAGCTGCAGTTGGGCAGAAGAAAAAAGGAAGAACTTAAAGTACAGAATAAACTGTGGGCTGTGGGGATTCTGCCAGCAGCTTCTGGTCTCTTGGAACATGCTCCTCCTTGGCCCCAAACAGAAAAATTACCAACATTTCCTTTTTATACATAGTACCTAAGCCCACAGAAAGCATGTGGCCCTCATAAACCTCCACAGAATCTCTTCATGGGTTCTGGAGGCCTGCTGAGTGAAACTGGGTAGCTTTACCAACTCTGTTAAAAGTGACAAACCCTCAAAAAATCCTCTTCTCCCAGCAAAAGCACCCCTTTTCTAAAGGACTGTTATCAAAGCATTCAGGATCATGGAAAACACTCACACACTTCCTATGGCCAGGCAAAGGAATATGACCTTGGTGGCTTGAGGATGAAAAGGTGCTTCTATGAAGATGGAGTAAGACTAACTCTGTGGCAGAAATTTAGACATTGAGATGAACATCTGAACTGGAAAACCTAGAAATGGGCATATAAGCATTCACATACAAGCATTCCTTCTGATCAGTATCACTGATAGCATCAGTGTCCAGATTGTGTCAAGAACCTACATGAATGAGGCTGTGAGACAAAGGCCTCACTACACTCTCCATCCTATTTGTTGGTAGAGGAATGGGGGTGGGAGACATTTCTTCAACACAGGGCTGACTTTTAGCAATGGATGTAGCATCGTTTTCTATTTCCCAAGGGGTTCTCTTCTTTTTTCTGTCACTTAAAGTGGCAGGTGACAGTCTGGTTATCAGTTTGCATCCTCCATACACTTAGTATTGTTCCAAAGTAAGTAAGTAAGTAAGTAAGTAAGTATGTATGTATGTATGTATGTATGTATGTATGTATGTATATAAAATATTTTTACCCTGTCTTTTTCCTTAAAAGGACTCAAGGTGGTTTAAAAAACATTATTTAAAAGCTAAAAACAGTAAGTATTCAAATATTTAAAAGAATTAAGCAAATAATATATTAAAAATGGTAACTAAAATCAATAATGAAACCAAATGTAAAAGGAACAAAGCACAACAATCCATTAAAGACCCTCTCTCATGAAGCCAGTCACCAAGGGAAAGCCTTCCTGAAGAGAAATGTCTCCATCTGCTTGTGGAAGGGAAGCAAAAATGGGGCCAGACTGACTTTTTGTGGGAGCGAGTTCCAGAGTCTGGGAGCAGCAACAGAGAAGGCCTTCTCCCTTGTCCCCATCAAACACACCAGTGAAGGTGGTGGGACCAAGAGAAAGGCCACCTCTGCTGATCTTTACACCTGGGAAGGCTTAGAAAGGGAGATGTAGTTCTTGAGATAGCTTGGCTCCAAGCCATTTAGGGCTTATAGGTTAAAACCAGCACTTTGAATGGTGCCCAGAAATGGATCAGCAGCCAGAGGAGTGGTGTTATGTGATCCCAGTAACCAGCCCCAGTTAACAATCGGGACCTGGCACTATTACAAAACAAAGCACAAAAAATGGTGGAGAACAATTTGGAAAAAACCTGCAAAGTGGCCATGAATATTTTTTTTGGGGGGGTGGGTGGGGGGGGTTTAATAAAAATAAAATTGCTAAGAATATTTGCTTTTGCTCTGGTGGTCATTCTTCAGGATCTGTGTCTGCCCCCCCCCCCCCCCGGTCTTCCAAATATTAAACTGATTTCCTCTCCTTCAATTTTTTTTCTATCACTCTTAATAGAACTGTTTGAAAACATGTAGAAGGAATCTTTGGCACAGCACAAAGCAGCTGTACATGTGCAGACTCTCTTCAGATGTCTGTGCTCAGTGTATGGACAGCTGGAAAAGGGTTCACCTAGGCAGACAACAGATGAGGGTAGTAGCAGTGTGTTCCTACACCTCTTTCTACACTTGAATATCCTCATGTGAGTAAGGAAGATCGCTATTGTCACTGAATGTCATGCGAAGGTTTTCTCATAAGGAGCTTTCCTGGTCTCTGAAAAGAAGCATGCATGCACATGTGCACATATAATTGTGTATTGTTTTTGATCATGTCAGCAACTAATTCCTCTCATGTAATACCTCTAAGCCATTTTCACAAATACTATATATTGGTTATAACTCAGGAGTTTGCAGCTTTTCTGCTACCGAGGGCTGCATGTAGCATTGAAAATTGTGTTAGAAGCTACCTGACTGTAGCAAATATTTTGTAGAGTGCCCTCTCATTTACTTCTCCTACAGAACAAACAATCTATTACAGATGACTCATCATTAGAAAAGAGAATTCCTTAACTTTTGAAAGCATGTGACTGATACAGATGATATTTTTCTCACCAGGGTGGCTAACAGGATCGCTCCTAAACGCCCCCTCCCCTCTCGAGTCCAGCCAGCTGCCTGGTATAACCAACAGCTGCAGGGGATGAAGTGTAATAGGAGGAGGCTAGAGGGCATTTGGAGACAGGCCTCAACGGTAGCTAACTTAAATGCTGCTAAAATCGCATCAAATATTTATTTAGCCAAAGTGAAGGCTATAAGAAAATCCTGCTTCGCTCGCCGGATAAGCAAAGCTCAGGACCATCAAGCGGAACTGTTCCACATTGTACGCGATTTATCCGGAATCGGTCACAGTGACAGGCCTCCCAGTAGCATCTCTTGTGACCAATTTGCGGCCTTCTTTAAACAAAAAGTGGAGGCCATCTGCCGGGACCTAGATATCTCCTCTTTATCAGTGGATCGAGCCGAGACGTCCAGCGCATTGCCTTGCCTGGGAATTTTAACACAATTTCAGCCCACGATGTCAGTTGAGGTTGACAGGAACCTTGATTGCTGCAGGGCCACCTCACTAGATCCTTCCCCAGCCTGGCTCTTGAAAGTGGCCAGGCCGATAACAACTGAGTGGGCAGAGGCTATTATTAATGGGTCTCTCCTTGAGGGCAGGGTCCCCCTTGCCCTCAAGGAGACACTCATTAGGCCTATCCGGAAAAAAACCAATCTGGCGGCTGATGATATTAACAACTATCGTCCAGTCGCCAATATCCCCTTTATTGGCAAGCTGGTGGAGAGAGTGGTGGCCGATCAGCTTCAGGCTCTCCTGGAAGAGACCAATGCCCTTGATCCGTTCCAGTCTGGGTTCAGGCCGCGTCATGGCACGGAGACAGCATTGGTCGCCCTGCAAGATGACCTCTTGAGGGAGGCCGATGGGCAAAATGTCCTTGCTGGTCCTCCTCGACCTCTCAGCAGCCTTTGATACCATCGACCACTGTATCCTCCTGGGGAGGCTCTCGGGGTTGGAGATCGGTGGTCAGGCTTTGGCCTGGCTTCGATCCTTCCTGGAGGACCGTCCTCAGAGAGTTCAGCTTGGGGATATGTTGTCCGCTCCGTGGACTCTCAATTGTGGAGTCCCACAGGGGTCAATCATCTCCCCAATGCTATTTAATATCTATATAAGGCCACTGGGGAAGGTCATCAGGAGTTTTGGAGCTTTGTGTCACCAATACACAGATGACACTCAGCTCGATCTCTCCTTCCACCCTTCTGCAGTGGAGGCTGTCCTGTCCCTTGAGCGCTGCCTGGATGCAGTGCTGGGATGGATGAGGGACAACAGACTGAGGCTGAACCCAGACAAGACGGAAATCCTGCGGGTGGGGGCCCCTAGTGTCTGTGCTTTGGGTGCCTCCCTATCTTTGGGGGGGCACTCTTTCCATGAAGGATGAGGTTCGTAGCTTGGCCGTGGTTTTGGACCCATCACTATCAATGACATCTCAGATAGTGTCTGTGGTCCGTTCTGCTTATTTCTGCCTAACTACGTCCCTACCTTGACACCGGGTCCCTCACCACGCTGGTTCATGCGCTGGTAGTCTCGAGACTAGACTACTGTAATACCCTCTACGTGGGGCTGCCCTTGGGACTGCTACGGAGACTGCAGCGGGTCCAGAACGCGGCAGCCAGACTTCTGACGGGGGTTAGAAAATACCATTATATCTCCCCCACCCTGGCCGCCTTACACTGGTTACCTGTTCACCTCCGTTCCAGTTTCAAGGTGATGGTACTAACATATAAGGCCTTAAACGGTTTGAAACCTCGATATCTGGACGAGCGCCTCCTTCCAGTTATGTCTGCCCGTACTATAAGATCGTTGCAGCCAGGGCGACTGAGAGTTCTGACCCAGAGAGAGGCCTGGAAAAGAACCACTAGAAATCAGGCCTTCTTGGTGGTAGTGCCACAATTATGGAACTCTCTTCCGCCTGAAGTCTGCCTGGCCTCTTCACTGTGCACATTCAAAAAGCTACTAAAAACCTGGCCATTTAGACAGGCCTTCTTTCCCTGAACAAACTATACTCTGATACAATAGTGTCCAATAAAATAACTTCTATCATACTGCCATGCTCCATGCTTTTATTTTTTTATGCTTTTAATTCTATTTATTTTATTATAATTTTATCCTCACTGCACTTTATGATTTTTGATTTTTGCCCCTATGTATTAATGTTGCTATTTGCTATTTTTTTTACTTTGTTGTTTTATGTTATTTGTTGTAAACCGCCCAAATGGCCTTGGCTGCCAGATGGGCAGTATATAAATCAAATAAATAAATAAAATAAAATAAAATAAATCTTACGTACTTTGCAAATTAAGCATCACTGTCTGTGATTGGGCTTCAGTAGGTAAACATGGGCTTTGTTTGCAAGTCAAGTTTTTCATGCAAGTCTGCCTAAATAATTTCTCTGAAACACTGATGAGTTTCAACTTCTCTAGATGGGCTATGTAGTTTGGCCCTCAGTCAGGTCCCAAACATGCTGCTACCAGTTTATTCATCCTGGATGTGTATCTTTCCCTTTCAGGATCTTCTTCATCCTGGGAAATAATAATATATGTCTGTCTGCTGCCTGTCCAATAAATGCAGGAACTGGACAAAGAGCATGCCAGTTTATTTATTGTGGTAATGAGCAAAAAGGAGCAAGGACTTGTGGAACTCATGGATTTTGGCCATGAGCTGTATGCAAGATATGGGTTGCCCGTATGTTCTGTAAGCCATTGAGCTATCTGGGGAATTTAAAGTATAGTTTGCTAAAGAATGTCACCAAAAATAATTTATTGAATAACATATGCATAAGAAAAGCTTCTTGATGAATCAACAGGAGGCAGAATGACCCACATAGATGATTTATCTTGGGTAGGTAAATGAAAGGGGAATCCCCTGCAAGCAAGGGTAATTGTTTGGTGAACATTGAGCTATCTTTCTTGAAATCCCCACACATGATCGTGAGGATTTCAAGAAATATGCATAGATGTAATATGATAATACAGGGCTTCTATCTGTATGAGAACAGAGGTCAGGCAAGAAACAGGGTTTTCTTCTTCTTCAGGCAAGACTTCAGTTACATCAACTGAACAATGTGATGCGGCACATCAATATATAAAACACAGTTTTTAATTGTTGGTGATCATTTTATGCTGTGCACCATCTAAATAACTTTATGCAGCAGCCATATAAAAATATAGTAAACAAGTTATCAAAAAGAAAAGAGAAAAGAAATGAAACTATGGCTCAAATCTTGTTGCTTAGTGTAGTTGTGACGATCACCCTGCTTTGGCTCATGTATGAGGTTATTTGCATACACCAATGGGAGCTGTTGGGAGGTGGAGCCAGAGAAACCAGAAGGGAGGGGTCAGTCAGATAAGAAGTTTAGTGAGTTAGTTCAGAGAGAGTGAGAGTTAGAGATGAGAGTCTGAAGTGGAAGTTAGTCTGTGGTAGTTAGAGAGGGTAGCAGAGTTAGGAGTTAAGAGTGTGGAACTTACAAAGAGCTAAGAGAGTTAAGAGTGAAACAAGTTATTAATAATCTAATGAATACCTTAAAGTCTGTGAAGAACCTGTTTAAGCAAACTGTAATCAATAAACCTGTGTTATTCAACTTTATACTCAGCTTGGACCTCAGTCTTTCTAATTAAAGGGTGTTAACAGAGGTCAACTGGTGGCAGCAGAAAGAAGAGAATGTGTCGTGGGCCTCAGGCTAGTGAAACAAGCAGGGGCCACGTGGGTAAATGTCACAGTAGTAAGCTGTATTAGAGTAGGTCTATTGAATCACTAGGGATTTGATGAGTCAGTTCCTCTGTATGTTCCATTGATTCAAATGAGCCTACTCTAGTTGTGACCTAACTTGAGTGAGTATAAATTACAAGTAGAGTAGGGCCATTACAGAGGCAATGACTCATCAAATCCCTTACTGATCCAATGGGCCTAACTCTACAATGACTTACTACAGTATACTAAGCAAGAGGATTTCAGCCAGCATTTTTGCTCTAACCAAGGGCTGAGAATCTACTGTTCCCCAACGCCTAATTTATTAAGAAGAGAATTGTGTCTCTAGAAGCCTTCAAGAGGCATGAGTCTCCTCTGAAACACTTCCCTGTCTTGTTTTATAAAATAAAATAAACAAATCAATAAAAAAAGGTCTGGAGGGTGTTTTTTCCTTCAAAAGCTTAAATTTCCACCTTGTCACTTCCGGTTTCACTGGAAGAGAGCTGTCCTGGTGGGTCCAAGGACACTGGGAAATATATCCCCTCACCCACCAGGTTTTATATCCTTGCTCTAAACTAAATAAACACATTTCCCTCCCTGTCAAATAAATAATCTAAAGAAAATGACTGTTTCCGCTTTAGTGGATGGACCATTTCTGTTGTAGTTGTATTTGCAATGTATATCTTGTAGTGTCTTGTACATCCTCCAACCTTCCATCTATTTCTAATTCTCTAGGCTTCCAGCAATACACTTTCCAGAAGGTTCCAGTGTGTTCCACCCCAGAAAGTGTTTATGATGCAACTGGCTGTGCCACATGAAAGAGGAGAGTGACATTGGTACAACATTATACCACTTGGGTGCAATACCATGTTCGACTAAAGCAATAACTCACCAGCAAAATCTTTTAGATTGGACTTCAGAGGCATATGTAGGAAATGTCTGAAAATAAATTTAAAAACATATTTCTTTTGACTTGCAGATAGATCTCCCCAAACAGTGGAAGGGTTCAATAATATGAAATAGTCTTACATTTCCCCCTTATTACTATATAGTTGCATTGTTCTGTCTAGCAATTCCTACAGGCTCCAGCGTGATGACTGTACATTTTGTTCACAATCTCAGTGGAACAGAACATCAACAACATAAAAGCTCACAAAAACTTTTTCTGTAAGATGAACTGTAACTGAATAGTTACTAGTAGGAGATGATTTCCTTCATTGTTTTTCCTAAGAAACAAAAAATTGTCATTGCGCAAAATGAGAATACAAAGGATGAACCAAGCAATAGCTTGCTTGGTAATGTTTACTATACTTTGACCCTAGAGAAAGATGGTAGGGCAGTGCTTGCTTTGTAAAGAGTATGCCCAGTAAGCTAAGTAAAAATCAACCTAGGATGGAAAGAAAAACACAGAGTGAATGGGAGCATCTATACTATCACAAGCTAAATTCTAAACCAACCATTAATTTTTTTTTTTACTTTGGCCAGAATCTTGGGGCCTTATGTGGGCGGGTCAATGTGCAGGGTCAATAGTGCAAGTGGGACAGCTGTTTACCAGGCTGTCTGTTGCACTCCCAACCTTCCTCCAATTGCATGATCAATCATGTGACTGGGGACACCATGAGCAGCCTAGAATACATGAAAAGTGCTTCTGCAAGTGCCCTGACACACACAGAAAATGTCAGTAGGATCGTGACCTTCAAATGTATGCTTGTTGCACATTTTTGTTAATGTTGATTGATTAACAATAATGAGGGAATTTTTAAAATTGTTTTTGGTTTGGTTGTGTGGTTGTTTCATGTTATGTAAACTGCCACAAATAGTGATTTCACTAAGTCAGGTGGTCTATAAGCATTATAAATAAATAAAATAAATGAATAAATAAATAACTCCTAGCAGGATTGGGAGGAGGATTGAAGTGTAACATGGTGTGTCCCACCAGTTCATGTTGAACATGGGTGAAGGCTGACCAATTTGGATCAGTCTGGTTTTCCCGGAAATATCAAGACATGAAGCATTCCTTGGAGGAAGACCCTCCCGCAATGTTCCCTCTAAGCTGCACAGCTGTACAGCCGAGCCAGTGTTGCTGCCATTTGCTTCCAGTAATGGCTGGAACCCCGCATGCATGGGGCAGGTCTTCTGCCCAGTGCCCCGGAAAATTAGAGAGAAGGTTGTTCTCCTGGGAACAAGGATTTTATCATGATTTATATAAACTTCAATTTTTATTCTGGGAAAACTGTGTAACACACCTGTGCATTTCCACACTGCATGTGTGTGTGTGTTTGCCCATTTTGTGCATGTGCATATGCTGCTGGTAATTATGGAAGGAAGTGGATCAATTCATGGCACATCCTGAAATTGTTATTCCTTAGTGCTTTAAATTCATACACATCTCAGTGTGCAGTTACAAATACAAAATACTTCTGGGTTTACATTTGGTTTAGCATGCTTGAAATCAATTTTAAAATATCCATTTACATGATGAACTGCTAAGTATGCTTTTTTTTAAATTTTGGCTGGGAAGCATTTTTTTATTCAGAAATCAAGGGTTTTTTTAACACCCACGATGAGCTTGTTAATTTAATTTGATTATGAACACAATTTATTTTGAATTGTTTTTCATGTGTGCTCGCCTGTTTCAAAGTAAATTGTATCTGTGGGGTTTGTCAAGTATTGGATTGTGGATTTGGGTGTGCAGGGTAACCTTATAGTTTGATCTGTTATATATATTTTTTTCCTGTCTGTAACACTGATCTAGCTCTATGCTGGTTTGAAAAACATAAAAAAAACCATAACACTAATATTAAAAATCACACCACAGAAGACAAACATGGCTTTTGTCTCTTCTACCCGTCAAGTCAACAGAGGAAGTGAGTTGATGGAGGTGGAGGCGAGTGTGAGAGGAAACCAACATGGGGGAGGGGGTTTCAGGATGATGTGGCAATAGCCAGAGCGTCTCCATGTAGCTACAGCTCTGCGGAGTTTTATTTCATTTTTTGGTATAGACATTTTACTTCAGGAATGCATAGCCTCAAGAGAGTGAAACACAGGAAGCTGGAGCCCCACAGTGCCACTTCTTAAATTATTTTAAAAGCCCATGTAGCCCCCTCAACAGATATACCACACATTTTACACCCAGATTAAAAGTTGTATCAAGAGGATGCACCCACCAACCCAAAAACCATGTGACTACCATGTGACTTCAAACTGACTTTAAAAACCTGGATCCAGCTCCCAATTTATTTCAATAATATAACCAGTCTAAAATGGGATCAGTGCATGGCACACTGCATGTAACTATGTGTGCCATGCTCAGCCGATTAGCCAAAGACTAGAGCCTGCTCATGTAGTATTTTCTACTCACTATCATACACTCAGTTATTTTAATTAGGCTCTGCTCTAGAGCAGTACTACAGAAAACCACTCTGGAGCACAGGCTTTGTCAGTAGAAATGAGCAAACACTTTTTACCCAGTCTGAAACAAGGAGCATACCAAAGGTTAAACTCTATCTCATTTTGAAGTGTGATTAAAAGTGAAGTGTTTCTTTTCTTTTTATGGCAGCTCTTTTCCTCCAAAACAAATAACTTGTTTAATTCCATCTTGATAGCATGCTGTAGCTCAGCAGATAATTATTTCCTGATACATTTTTACTGATGGGTCTGTCACTAGGGCTGACAAATCAGGATTTATCGTCATGTTTAAACCTAAATGATAATGTAAAGTTCTCACTGACACTGTTATTGTCCTTGGACAGTGCTTCACATTACATAAATTTTGTTTTCGCAAGAAGACAATTCTGCCACTGGTTGGGTTTTTTTTGTTTGTTCTTTGTTACTATATTGCTAGGGATTTCAGAAAGTGACAGATGACAGTGACCTAGATGATTGAATAGAAACTATAATGGGCTCAGTTCTTGCTAAGCTTCCAGAAATATTCTAACTCTCTGCCCATTATTTTCCACTTCTGGGTACTGAAATGGCAATAACTTACATACTTTGCACATTCATTGCAAGGAAAATGAACTAAATACCTATGTACATAGATGTCTAGATGCAAGACTAGACTAGAGGAACTGTTTGATCATGATACTTAGAGGTGTTCACATTACTGGCTGACTAATAACTTTATATACAAATCAGCAAATGTGGGGAATACACCTTCACATTATTTACATATGTATATAGTTTGCTTCATTTATATCACATCTATTCTTTAAAAAAACACAAAGCGGTGTACACAGTTATTATTCTCAGCTAGAGATGGGGATATTCGTATTCATAAAAAAATACACATATCCCCATCCCTGGTGCCCCTAATGTGGGTCCAGCTCTCAGAACCAGCCTGTCCACTCACGCTTCGCCATGCTGCCAGCCTCCCGCTCTTTTCGCCAATTGTGGAAGTAGCTCCATTGTCTCCCTGCTCGGCTGGCCACTCCAGGCAGGGGGTGGTGGGAGGCCAAGTCTCCCTGTGTGACTGCTGAGTGGCCAGAAGATCAGGGAGGTGGCGGAGCAACTTCCGTGTTTGGTGAGAAGAGTGGGAGGCTGGCGGCACAGTAAAGCGTGAGTGGACAGGCTGGTAATGAGGGCCGGACCCGCACTAGGTGCATCTGGGACAGGGATATTTGTATTCGTTTATGAATACAAATATTCCGATCTCTATTCTTTGCCTCCCCCACCCACCCACCCACCCACCCAATTTTATTCTCATAGTAATTCTGTTAGGTAGTTAATGCTGAGAAATACTTTATCATTTATTATTAGCAATAATTATTTTGATACATTTTTAATGATAGTCACTCATACAGGAGCCTCATGGTACAGTGGTTAAACTGCAGTACTGCTGCCAAAACTCTGCTCACAACCAGGGTTCAACCCCAGGTTGCCGGCTTAAGGTTCACTCAGCCTTCCATCCTTCTGAGGTCAGTAAATTGAGTACCCAGCTTGGGGAGGGGGAGATATGTATTCTGTATAATAAAATTGTAAAAAAAAAAAAAAACCCAGATAATGTTTTAAGCACTATGGGGTGGTATATAAACACCAAACTTTGTGTTTTTTGCTTTTACTTGTGCTGACCAATCAGGATTTCTCAAGAAGTATTAAATAACAGGATAGAACAGATTAAAAGACAGTAATAATAAACTATTATAGTTAATGACACAAGTTGACCCTGTGAACTTCACTGGTGAGCAGGGATTTAAACATGAACAGAGCTTGGAAAAAGGGGTTTGGGGATTTTTATAAAAATTAAAACTACCATAATCTCCACTGGCTATTGATCAAACTGGCTGGGGTATTCAGGGACTTGTAACTCCAAACTGTAACTTTCCCAAACTCTCAACATCTTGAGCCTTTGTCTGACCTTCAAAGGATAAAAATACACTGGACATGTACTACAAAACATCTGTACAAGGGGAAATGTTTCACAGAATTCCTCTCTCAATATAGGTTGCTTTCTCTCTCATTTGTTTAAACTACGAAGTGTCTGTGGCCAGTGATAGGTGGACTTGTGGTCTTTTGTCTCTGTGTTAACTTCATACTATTTAATGCATGAGCTGAAGGTTATATGATTATTTTGCAGTATCTCTTTACATTTATAATCTTCAGGAAACTACATGAGAGACTACTTGTTTGTATCCAACAAAGCTATGTGTAATGGGATGGATCAAGATTTAATCCTACCTAGAGCAGACACATTGATTTCAATAGAGTTTTGATTACTTATTTACTGTTAGAGGAGTACAAGAATGGAACCAATTACTTCAGGAGGTGACTAGTACTCCAACACTAGAAGCATTCAAGAGAAAATTGGACAACCATCTGTCAGATCTGCTTTGATTTGGATTCTAGCATTGAGCAGGAGCTTGGACTCAACAGTCTTATAGACCCTGTCCAACTCAATCATTTTGATTCTATGATTTGATTAGCCTTTCAAGATAAGTTGCTTCTGTCTTTGATATGTTTTTACAGTGAAGTACTTTGAAGTTGTGATTTTGGATTACATGTCTATTGATTTCAATGGGTTTCCTCCAAATATGATGAATTCTAGATCCAATACAATGTTTTTAGCCATATCTTTCAAGAGTAGGTCAAACTGAGTGTCATTTATTGGTTTGATGATGTTCTACAACTCTTCAGTTTTCATTTTTTGTTATTATCACTATTGTGTTTCTGACAATGATACATTTGATAGTGTTAGGATCAGTGGAGGCTGATTTTGTGCTGGCAGTGACTCCTCTATGGGTTTTAGTCTGAACTTGATAGGATCTATTGAAGGTCCTCATTCCTCTCACCCTGCCAAAAGATTTATTATGATTTATTATCTTCAGTAGCTCTTTTAAAATTCAAGCTAAAGATTCATCACACCCATGACCTCAGAGTAAGCAACCTCCATTGCTTAGGAAGTGATTCTATGTCCACTTACCTGGACTTAAAGAATTTGAATTCAAGAGTACTTACCTTTGAGTAGACAAGGCATCCTTAGGGTAGTATTATTAATCCAGATTGAGATTACTGATGGACTTTTTATCTTCACAGCATTATCTCTGTATTAGCATAATCTGTCCTGACTCCTTCTAGCTCCTTGGGACAACGTGAATCACTAATAGTGTCACATTGCATAATGCAAAAGTGGGGCGAGATAAAATGAACCATACAGGATACATATGCTTCTTTCAATAAACAATTAGAATATTTCCTTTTGATTGAGCTGGCTTCATCATTTACTCATAACCTCTCACAGACTAGGAAAACCAGCCCAATCTGAGATCTGATTTCATTAGAAGATATCAGTATGTGTAACAGTCATTTTATCACGTTCCAAAATATCCACCTTTCTCTTTGATGTGAAAACAATGTTATTGTAACATTGTCACTAGAATGAGATTCTTGGAGGAGTCATTCATGAGCAACCAATTATTGCTTCAGATGATGAAAGAATTTGTCTTTTTACCTGAGAGCTGCTTTTGATACATTCTCTGGACCAGCCTCTCTTCTGCTTTTCCTTCGTTCACACTCTTTTCATGTGCCTACTTGTACCCAATTTACTACTTGACCCCACAAAATCAAACATTATATTTGTTCAGACCAGTCACCAGGGTTTTGTTTTGTGTTCTTTTTCCTTTTAGAATGTGTCTCTCATGTAGAGGCACGTTTCAAACAAATATTTTATGCAGAAAGTGAATTATGTGGGGAAGAGGGCAGAATTAAGATCTGCTGAAAAAACCTTATAATTGAAAATAGGCCAATATAGCTCTTCAGTTCAAGTATCTGCCAGCCACAGGCAGAACAATATAATACAACCATCCTATGCCATCAAGCAGGTACCTGAAGGGAAGAAATAAATGAGAAAGAAATTTACATATCACAGTAGAAGGTTTCCACAGGTGAAGGAATCTAAAATACGACAATACTTCAGGGCTAGAACACCCAATGCAAAATTGTGAGAGAAAGGTAAGAGAGCCATTCAAACTTCTTCCTGCATTCCAGGGCTGGAACTACATCTTTGCCACAAGCTGAGGAAAGTGTATTTGCTCTGGGTTAGCTGCAAACAGGTGCAACTCCATTGGTAACAAATGGCCAAGTTGCAACACTATTTTCTATATTTTAATCTGATATTCCGTGGTGTTCACACTATCACTGTGGATGTTTCGGAGGCTGAGCACAATGTCCCATGATGGGAATATCATGCTTCTCTCCTGCCCCCCTCCACTTTTCATTTTTTTAAAAATAGGTATTTATGTGTATCTTTGGATGTGCAATTTTAAATACAGGTTTGGAAAAAAGGAATCAGTCTTCTCCCGATGCACGTAGAGGCACAAAGGGAAAATTCCAAAGACACGATAGCAGCTGAAGGAAGATCAAGGGAGGGTGGGGAAAGGGTTGGAAAAAAGAACAATTCTGGTACAGCCTGAAACAGCAGTATGTTTGTGAAAACTGGAACAGAAAAGAACCAAATTGGGCACCATTTTGAACCACTGAACAGCTTGGCATAATGTGTTCCACCAGGAGTCATTGAGGATTCTATCTGTTTTCTCTGCAGAGTGTAGTTTTGGCCCAGGTCCCCAATTACAAAGAAAAGGACAAGATAACTCATATTCCAATCCAGCTATATCAGCTTCATATTAATGGAAATTGTTTTTATTTCATTATGTCAGATTAGGCTTCTGGTTCTGACAAATATCAGGAATGTGAGCTTGGATTTTGTGATGTCATCTGGAATGACATGCATGCTACTTTTCAACTGTTTTGACTAGTGCAAAAGTGTGGGTTTAGCTGGCACAAAACTAGTCAGAGTTATCCATGTTATTCTGAGATCTTGTTTGGACTTCTGTGATGTGTTTCACGTGCAGCTAGCCCTGAAGCCTCTTCGGCATCTTCTGTTAGAACAGGATTAACCAATTACCCATTAGCAAGATTACAAAATCGGATTGATCAAAAACATGACATCACAGTAGTCTTAAAATAACTGCACTAGCTAATCATCCATTTCCTCACACAGTATGAGGCTCATGGTTATTACAAATCCAATGTGGCTTGGACCTTTGAAAGCTCTCCTGCTACATGACACTACCTGAGTATTAAAACCTTCCTTACTAGTTCTTATCCAAATTACAGGGTTTTTTTTCTGGAGGACATTCTTCTGTGGCAACCACAGCTGGAAACATGTTCCTTTTTTTGTAAAGGACTGGCTGAAATCCTGTTGTTTCGTGTAGTAAATCACAACTAGAGTAGGTTCATGGAATCACTGGTGATTTCATAGGTTCCATTGATTCTGGAAGAATGTCTCTCACATCCTATTCATGCACTGCCAGTTCATACCAGCTAAGGCAGGAAGTAGCTACTGGTGTGCTTTTGCTAGTCATTTTAACTTAAAGCACCATAATCCATGGACTATCCCAACACATCTGCAGAATACTGTATTCAGTTTTCCACAGCCTATGTATACAGTGCTTTCTGATGCCACAACCTTCATATCTTGTAGCCCTTCCTGGGAACTTAGAGTGCAATTTATGACATACTTACCGAGGATTTGGTTCCACTGAACACAACAGTGCTTGTTTGTGAATAGATGTTGTGTGACAGCACGATTCAGCATTCCATAAGCCAATTCAAAACCTAGGGGTGCCCCAAACAAAAAGTTATTATTTTTTAACTGGACCTCAGATCAGCACTGCATTTGGTACAGATGTAGCAGACAGTCTGCTCTTACTCTGTGCCAAATTTGGAGACATTTGGGCAATCAGTTTTTGAGTTATGATTTTATTCAAAGTATCACTGTTTTAACCACACATGCACCCTGTGCAGAAGCAAGTGACCTTTAGCTACAGCAGATTTAAAACAGATCAAATACGTCTAAAAGTCCAAACTTGCTTACCTTGAAAGAGAATGATTAGTCTTAGGAATTCAGGCATCCATGGCTCTAAAACTGACTTTGAAAATACCCATGTTAAAGGGAGAAAAGGGCTTTCTGGGCTTTCTTATAAATGCCAAGCCAACATTCTAAACAGCAACAAAAAAACTTAAGGAAGGGGGAAGTTTGAACCTTTGACTTTGCCAGTCAGGACCAGAAGGTAAACATTTAACTCCTCACCCTTGTTGAAAAACAGCCCTAACAATTGCTTTGTGTTTGGGTGAGAAGTAGTTAACTGATGAAAAAGAGTCAGCTTCTGGGATTTTTCCTGCATGGTGTCACTTTATGGATGGTAGTGAGCACAAGAGAGTATCCTGTAGACCATATTGACTGCTGGTATTGGTGTTGTTAACATTCAGGCTGCCCTTTGCTATGTAAAGCTTGGCATCTTTTTTCCTGCTGGAAACCCAAGCTATTGTGCAACAATATTGGGCCATTTCTTGGCTTTTTGACTCGTGGGTACAGAGCACAATATCCTACATTCATAAACCGAAGAGGTTTTTTTTGTTTTGTTTTTGCTTTTGTTTTTGTTTTTAAGAATTGAATATACATAGAATTGTACTTTAAGGTTACCCCACCCCCACCTTTCTAGAGCCAATTGTGATTTTCCTTTGTTTGTGCTGATTATATTTATGTTTTTAAAATCTTTGTTTTGTTTCATTTTTTGACATGTTTTTAGAACTAATTTAAAATTATAAACCAGTCTGAAAGACTCTGAATTAATAGAGTAGAATATAAATAATTAATACAAGTTAGCATGATTCTGAAAGCTGGATTTCTTTCCCATATGATTTTGCTTTAAAGTATGAAAGTAAAGTGTGAAATATATACTGGCTTTTGTTCTCCCAAAAAGTGAGGCAAGCTATATTGCTGGAGAAGAAAACAAACAAACAAACACACGCACACACACACCAAAGTTAATCTGATTGCTGAGTATGGATAACTGTCTCTACCTGAAATATCTCACAGAAAACATATAAATATAATAGAAATAAATTATTTGAAGATTTAGATACTGCCTCCAATGTGTGTCTTCTTAAAAGATTGTCATTGTTATCCTGCATAAACATGCCTTTACTTAAACCCCTTTAATTTGATTAAATAAATTGCGTAAATAAATTACATAAACTAATGAAAGGGCAAAGAAAAGGTTTGGGAATTAAAATATAAAGCAATGTGAGATGCAGGGATTGCTTCATGAGAAGCTTTTGGAAGGAGAGAAATCTCATGACAGTTGGTCTGCCTTTACTGCTGCATCTCTCCCCCAATGAAGGATACATGCAGGATTTGGCGATTAGAATGCTTGTGGTTTTAAACTCCCTTCACAAGAGTATGGGCCACCAAACATGAGCTCTCTTCCAGTTGAAGCTAGTAGACGTTTATGTGGATACATATTGGGTTAATGATAAGGAAAGTACCCATGCCAGAACTCTGAGTACATTCCCCCTCAGCAATCCTTATATTTACCTATTTTGTACACGTAATATGGCCCACATTCTGTTTTGTAAAATCTAAGACCAAAAGAACGGTCACCCTAGACAGTTCTGGCATTTCTTTTTACCATCATTTCTTCCATGGCAGAGCTCTCTTTCCCACAGGGGAATTCTCTCTTTCACAGGGCAGTCTGCAAGCAGTCCAGTTCAGGAGACAGATATATAAGCTGTTATTCCTAAATTGCTTATCCTTCCCCACAATCAAATAGACTACAAATTGGGTAAAGTAACTGGCCTTGCCCAACTATGAGACAGAATTTTCATGCTCACTGAGTTTTGCAACTTTTCAAACCATTCAGCCGTGAAGACTGAGCGTGAGCTGGTATTCTGAGCCACATGTTTTTTACATTGCAAAAATGGCAACCATCTTATATTTTTGGACAGGTATCCTTCCTTTAATGGAGTAATTCAACCACACTATTAAAAAGCAACAACTAAGCAATACTGTTTCATGTCAAAATTCTAATTCAAAAACAATTCCATGCAGCAAAAGCATAGGATTCATGGAACTTGATGCAAGCTGTGTAACCTTAGGCTGAAGTTGTCCATTTTTCTACATTCTTGTCATTTCTGTATAAGTATAAGAGGCAGTCCCGAAACCAGCAAAATCAGGGAGCTGGACAGGGGACAGATTGTATTTGTCTTCAGTGTGGAAGGGATTGTCACTCTCGAATTGGCCTTCTCAGCCACACTAGACGCTGTTCCAAGACCTCTATTCAGAGCACGTTACCAGTCTCTCGAGACTGAAGGATGCCTACATAATAATACTGTAGACCAACTTGGCATGATATGATATGGTAAGATATCATCATACGAATACGATGGAAGCCATCAGGAGTAGTCAATCTATCCTCTGGAGTGTATTTTTGACATTCCAATTATAGGACGAAGGTGGTCAGAAACTATTACAATATCCACACAAAAATGGGATTTCTCTCACTTAAGATCTGAGGGTGTAACTTCATTGCTCTTGAAGCCAAGAACAAACCCTACATTAATTTAAAAGGAGCAGGACTAACTCATACTGAATTTTGTGGAATTTACTTCTAGATGGCATATGCATCAGATCATCTGCAATCCTATGCACTCTTGCTCTGGAGTAAATACATGATAGGATTTACTTTTGAGTAGATACATATAGGATTGCATTGTTAAACTCTTTCAGGCATAAGGTTCGACATCTTGTTTATTTCAGATGACATTTTCCTATTCATGTTATGAAGACAAGCATGACATTCTGATGCTGGAAACGTCAGATGTATGACAACATGTGGCAATAAAAGGATATTATCCTGGTTGTGGTATAGATAAAATGAAGGAAACAGCAAAGTCCAAGCAGTATTATTGAAGTTTACATTTCCTCTGCATGAACAAAGTTTTGATAAACAACTGCTAACAAATTTGAGCAAATGAAGCATCCTAAAATATCCTGTCAACACCTTAAAAGAGGTCATGACTTCTTGAGTAGGATATTGATCAACTGTGTTACATGAAATGACTAAATATTGCTCATTGGTTTGTCCAGGCATGAGAAATATGGGGCAGGGCTATGACAATTCTCAGAATCTTTTCTATTGAGCGATACTATATTGTAGTGAGAAAAACAAACATTTCCCATCTCAGTTTCTGTCTAGTGTAGCATTTTGGCCACAGATATTTGGCTTTCAAAAAACAGTTAATTGCAAGCAATCCTTTCAGACTTCTGAATTCCTTTCTTCTTCTTTCTGTCATCCATCCAGCTCCTACTGCAACTGCTTTTATTTCATTAAAATTCCAAATCAGAGCAAAATCACAAACCACAAAGACCAAACTTCTATCTTTAGTGAACTTACAAAAAAAAATTCAACATCTTTACTCCCAAGCAAGTCCTGTTTAGTTTACTTATTTGCTTGCTTTATTTATATCCTTCCCTTCTCCTAGGGAAGGGACTCAAGGTGGCATAAAAAAGCTAAAAAAAAATACATGTTCAAAAGCACAATAAATTAATATTAAATTAATACTAATTTAATATGAATACTAATATTAAAATATGATTAAAGCTAAACATTGTTAAAACATCATTAGTTAAAGCAAATTAAAATAAATTTAGAATGCCTGATTAAAAAAAAATATGTTGCCATACCCTAAAAACAGCAACATTGCAAGTTCATCCAGGTATTAAGGGCCATCAAAGGTGGAAGAACTGTATGGGGGAGCCAAGCTAGCCTCTTGAGATGAATCATTTCTTAGTGTGGGGTGCAGGTATGAACCCCTAACAAGCCACCTAGCCCCAGCACATAAGCATCAGGCAGCTGGGAGGAGGGTATGTTTTCTCTGGAACAGGCCAGTGAGAGGGTAAGGTTTATCAGGATCATGATGATGCAGCTGAAGGAGAGACAGCTCCTTGATGAGAAACAGTTGGAGGAGACAGGGTCAAGGAGAATAAAGTAGCAGGACTGGGAAGGTGATCACCTATCTCCAAAGAAGAGGATTTATAGGATGATGCAAGAAAAGAGAACATTGTAAGCTGTTTAGTTTGTTTGCTTTCTTGCAACAGAAATCAGACACCAGATACTCCAGCCACATGCTTGGACAAAGCTATGTTAGCCTGGTAACCACTGCAGCCCTGGAGAGGCAAGTGACATGCAGGCTGAGGGAGGGAATGGGTAGAGACAGCTGCAGAGTCTGATGTCTTTTGCTCATCTATACAAGCCTTCACTAAAAGGGGTGCTTCCTGCACCTAAGCTCTTCTCCTCTTCCTGCTTTCTAGAACCTGGACTCTGGGGAACCCTAGTGAAATTAACTGTGATCCCAGTTTGGCAAGTGGCACTCAAGGGTTTAGAGACTATAATTCTGTCCTATGAGATGGGCAGGGGGAAGTGATGCTGTACCGCTAATAAAAGCTGTTCTGAACTAAGGAGTTGAACTGGCACCCATGGAGTTATTGCCAGGGGATGGTCCTGCGGGAGGGGGTGCTGGCAGGGTGCACACTTTAGACTGGGAGCAACCACCAAAAATGCTGTCCCTCCAATCGTCACCAAATGATGTGTTTAGGATTACAGCTCAAAACACTTTAGTAGGTTGTTTCTTATTTGTTACTGGAGAAGTGCCTGCTTTGCACCTCTTTAAAAGTCTTCTAAGCTGTGAAGAAGCAATCTGTCTTCAGGGGGTCCTTCTGTTATTGGAAGATTGCAGGGGGCTGTGAAGAATTTGTGGGAATGGGGGTGGTAAAAAGGGAGAAATTACCTTGATATGTGTATGATACATGTAAGCACACAGGCCATGTTGATATTTGAATTTGCTAGAAAGGTGAAGATTTTCAAAATCTGAGAAGACAGCAGTACTCTTGTTATTTTTAGTATCTTGCAGCTAAACAGTGGTCAGACGTGCCGATGGACTTGTAACCTCAGATGGAAAAGCAAAGGACATGCCGATGAATTAGAAGGAAATTGTTACAATCTCTTGACTTTAGGATGCGGAAAGAATATGGCAAGTGCTGAGAAAAGAGGACCTTCCAACAGTGTTTTCTCTTTGAAATGGAATTAGGGAATTCAGTGCTGCTAATTAGACAGGATTCATCTGAACTCAAAGGAGAAGCTACTGGAATCTGTAGCAAAGAATGGGGAAGGAAAATGAGTGTAAATGGACTGTACAGGTGAAAGCAAAACTGCCTAACTTTTCTGCACAGTTTTGTGTTGCTAGTCTGTGGAACTCCTTGCCACAGGATGTGGTGATGGTATCTGGCCTAGATGCCTTTAAAAGGGGATTGGACAGATTTCTGAAGGTAAAATCCATCACAGGTTACAAACCATGGCGGGGATGTATAATCTCCAGGCTTAAAAGGAAGGTACTTCAAAATGCCAGATGCAGGGGAGTGGTATCAGGAGACAGGTATCTAGTTGTCTCGTGTGCTTCCAGAGGCATCTGGTGGGGACACTGTGAGATACAGGAAGCTGGGCTAGATGGGGCCTTGGCCTGATCCAGCAGGACTGTTCTTATGTTCTTATGTCTCTAGGTTGATCATTATGAATGGTATGGAAGGCTATTGATTATATGGGACCAGTGTGGAAAGAAAAATGTGATACCACTCTACTCCTGGAGAACTTAAGTTTGGACTACCTCTGGAGAAGTTATCTGTTGAGTGAGGGAAGGGAAGAGGTGTTCTTTCCCCCTACTTTCCTCCTGAAAAAATCCCCGTACAGTGCAGGAAAGGGATTTTTAAAAAAACATTTTTTTTGCATACATCCCACAAACACTAATCCCACTTCCTACTGGGGCACTCACTAGAAGCTGTTTGAAGAGTAGACAGACTTTTTTTTTTTTTGGTCTTTTCTTCCTTCATGGAGCCTTTATTGAAAATATGCTCACAGTCCAGGCCATTGGCCCATATTGCTTTTTGGCATGGCCAACACAAGATGCTACCTGCAGTGGAGGGGAAAGAGAAGTCCTTACTGGAGTATATGGGGCCTAGAAGGAGGCAGTTTTCAGCAAGAAGTGACTTAAGGTCCCAATTTGGATCAGGTGTATGATCTATATCAAGACTCTATCCTGGGCTTTTCCTGCAAAATAGAAGGGTTCAACTCACAAAAGAAGAGCATATAAATAACACAATGTGTGGCTTGGTCTATGGGCTTATCTGTGAGAAGAATGATTGGTTTATCTAAATACTATTCTGAAGGGGGCATTCAGTAGCCAACTGGTGCTCCATCTGTAGCCAAGTAAGAGAAAGGTTTGGGATGGGGACATGACGGCAGAAAGATGGGCCTGGGTTGGAGAGAATGGACACAGATAACATTGCTTCAGAGTGTTTGGTAGCCAGAAGCTCTGAGGCAGTGGTAGGTGATCCTAAGTACCTGGAGCAACTTGCATTAAGGAGTTTAGATATGTGCAGTAGGCAGGAAAAGAACTCTACAGCAGTCAGAATTGATTGGGGGTCCTAAATACATTGGCTATAATTGTTCTGGAAAAAGGAATAGTTTCTGTTCACTGGGTCAGTTACTCCAGGATTATGAAGCAGAAACTTCTTATTGGTGCAATAATTCTTACTATGGCTATTAAAAGCAGCAACCACTTTTATATTCTCATAAACAGTAAGCAACTCATGGGTAAGCAAGCCTGTATTTTCTCATGTGTGGAGTTAAATTAAATTAAAAATTAGACTATTTTTCCTCTGTCATTATAAAGCCATCGGGAAAACTTCTCAGGGTCAAACTACATTTTAAGAGAAATGAATATTCTCTCCAGATAGCACATTTTCAGGATTTCCACAGACATGTCAAATGAAGCACATGTTTACTTTCACAAATCACAAAACAAAGAAAAATGCAAAATATGCAGTTTAGAAAAATCATGTGCTATGACAAATAGATGTCTTTCATTACTTGAGGGAACACTTCTTCTGAATACATGATAAACATTATTGTCTAGTTTGACCCTCAGTGTTGCCTGGTATATTCTACTTCTCATGCAAAAGTTTTCAGAGCAACTCACAACATTTATAAATGACAAGGATAAATTATAAGCTACTTAATTTTCAAAAACCCTAAACCAATCCACCTGGATCAGGAGCAGTTGTTCTCCACTCCTGAAATCATTTTGATATGGACTGAGTAGACAGCAGGTCACTTGTAGGGAAGGTGACAGTACAGGTGGAACAGGAGCATGTGTCTGGTGCTTTTGTAGTACTGGCTGCTTTTAAAGAGATGCTAAATTTTAACAATAGGACAATTGTATCTTGGAATCAGGAAATTTTACAAATTATCGTTATGTATGGTCTTTCTCATTATCTTTTAAGTGTTTTTAATTTAGAAATGGCAGCACAATACTTGAAATCCCATATTTTAAAATATGATTTTCGAGCTGACCATATTTCTGCCTGTCTGTCAAAATGTGCACCCTGGTATGCTAAATTACCTATCCAAACACCTCGCCCACAGTATTTAACTAATATATCACATTTTAAATGGAGAAACGCTTTTACAGAGTTACATTGCCAGTCTATGAGTTCTGCAGTGGTTAAAGGACGTTACCAACGGATTCCCTTGGAGGAAAGAGTTTGCCCATGTGGAACTAATGCAGTTGAAGATCTAACCCACTATTTATTTGACTGCCCAATCTATAAAGATCAGAGAGTAGTTTTCTTCCAAGAGTTAGGTCTAACATTTGATAGATCTGGTGCATACTTGATAAATTTTCTATTGGGGGATAAGGTGCCATACATTTCTGAAAAGGCAGCCGGCTTTGGTTTTAGAGCAATGGTTTTGAGAAGGAAGTTCTGTAGTTATAATGATCATGCTTTAAGTGAGGATTGAACTTTCACATGATAATGTTGTTTTTAGATGGTTTTATTTGTATACTATATTTGATATTTTATCCTATTCAAACTGCTTTTGTAATGGCTACGGCTATACACAAATAAACTTGCTTTACTTACCTGTTTTCCTCTTTTTCTCAAATTCCTTTCCACAGAACATTTGGCAGGGCAGGAGAAAGTCCAGCTAGAAGAAAAGAAAGCATCTAACATCATCCTTGTCCCTCTCTCTCAATGCTGAATTCAGATTATTATGAGGATATATACACAAGTATTGCTAAGATTATGTCATGCATATTTTTTTCCTAAGCTACTTAGAGTAAAGGTGGTGATGGATATTTAAAACAGGAAAAATACATTTTTGAAATTATTTTAGAATAACAGTCACAAGCATAATTTGTGATTACATAACCTGTAAGTTAAAAACAGTTTGTAGAAAAACATGAACCACCAACTCCCAACCCCACCCCTCTGAGTACCATGTCCTTGTGACTAAAACTCACAAAACCAAGCCATGCTCTTTAGGGCAAAAGGGGGAGAAAATAAGTTCCATGGGCCATGGGATGATGAGCTGGAACAAATCCAGCTCGCTAACAGATGACCAGACCAATTATATTTAAGCACTTTATGGAAAATCTAGTTTATAGAAAAGTATTTATGGTTTTGCAACTGCCCCTCGAGATTCTCTCCTACCTATAATTCATTTTTCAATCTTTCCCTAAGAAAATCAATTATTTCATATTCTGTTTCCAGTTTTGCTTTTCCTTGCCTCAGTTCTTCCACGCTCACAGTGCAACAGCCCCCCTCCCTTTCTCCCTCTCTTTCATATCATCTCACAGCTTTCAGGGGGAAAGCTGTCTTTCTGTATGCTATGTTCTTAGGCTTTAGCAATTTTCCATTTCACTTCTTCCTTGTTACACTTTTTTTTCCATTTAATATTTGGGGAGAAAATTTGTTCTTTTGAAGGTGAACAGGATACTGTCAAAATGATTCAAGCCAAGAATGTTTAAGTAGAAAGTTTAGTTTATTCCCAGTTTCCTTTTAACTCTGTTCAGTGCTTGGTATTATTATTTTTTAACCGTTATTTGTTTATTTAGGAATAGAAAGCTCTCCCAAAAAAACATTTACACAAAATTTGGGCTTTGATATGCATGGAGTCTGAATTCCATATTTCAAGAATGGTGTCCCAAAACTCTGGAATATGTCACCATTACGTGGACAGCTAAAGAAATGAACTGGATAGCTTTTTCTAGTATGTATTATGTGCCATCACATTGATTCTGACTTATGGCAACCTTTCCCAGGGTTTTCCAGGTAGAGAATACTCAAAAGTGGTTTACCATTTCCTTCTTCTGGCACAATGGTTTCCCATCATTTTTGAGTCATGACCTTCTTTTATAAAAGCCAAGAAACCTACAACCTTCCTGTCACATTTGCACAAAAAGGCATTCTTAATGGGGTAAAGTCATCCCTTATCAGAAAGTAAAAGCTTCTTTCTCCCCAAAGGGCCTGTTTCTCGTACATGCACATACATGCTAACTTTAATATCCCACTCTGAAAGGTCACAGAATAAATTATTTTAAAAGGGCTACAAAACATATGAGACAACCCATGACCCCCCCCCCCCGAAAACACTCTGTGACTCCCTTGGGGGGGGGGGTGTCATGGCTCCCAGGTTGGGAAATACTACTCTGGGGGCATCCTGGGACTGTGCAGCCTGCCCAAGGCCACACAGGCAGTCTCTTCTGGGATACACCGTGGGGAATTGAACTCCTAACCTCTGGGTCTGCAGCCAGATATGTAAACCACTGAACTATCCAGCCAACCATCCTCTAACTATACAAGCTGCCACATTTTCTAGCATTCTAGCTTTCTCCCACATTTGTTCTTTACTGGCTGTTTGGTTCAAGGTAGCTCCTGGGTTGGATGTTTACATCCTTTGACTGTAAGGACTTATTTTTTTAAAAAAATAAAATGTTCATTATTCCTGCAAGTAAGACCCATGGTGAATAGCTCCCCCCCCCCCTCATATCTCTATACTGCTTCTTCTGGATTCTTTACAGTCCTTCTCATGTTTCAATGGAAAGAAATAATTAGATTTATTGTCAATATGTCCATCACTGGCACTTTCTCAAGGAGATGAATAGTTAATTGCCAAAAAGAGTTACAATTCTGGATCACATCTTGATTTCTCTAGCTTGGGCTGTATATAAAATATATCTTCAGAGCAGGTACCTGCAATAATCTGCTTACACATATAATTAATCTCCTGATTTTGCAGTTATTGGATGATGTGCATGTGTGCATTAATGGCACTGCCTGTTTCAATATATGTCTCCACACTAATTGTCTTGGAGGGGTCACTGATCTTATGCATTACACACTTAGGTAGGAAGTGCACTGCTCAAGTAAAAACTGAAAAATTGGTGATCCAGTACTATCCCAGTTCATTATGTGTTTTACTTTAGGCTGTTTAAAAAACAACTTTGAAATAAACTCTGAAGAAATTGTGTGTAGGCATCCTTCAGTCTTGAGAGACTATGGTAACATGCTCTGTATGGAGGACTTGGAACAGCATCTAGTGTGGCTGAGAAGGCCAATTCGAGAGTGACAATCCCTTCCACACTGAAGACAAATACAGTCTGTCCCCTGTCCAGCTCCCTGATTTTGCTGCTTTCCGGACTGCCTCTTCGCCTCGGCCTGCTGGACAAGGGTCTCTTCAAATTGGGAGAGGCCATGATGCACCACCTGCCTCCAGGCTGAACGCTCAGATGTCAAGGTTTCCCATCTGTTGAGGTCCATTCCTAAGGCCTTCAGATCCCGCTTGCAGATATCCTTGTATCGCAGCTGTGGTCTCCCTCTGGGGCTATTTCCCTGCACTAATTCTCCATACAGGAGATCTTTTGGAATCCGGCCATCAGCCATTCTCACGACATGCCCAAGCCAACGTAGACGTCGCTGTTTCAGTAATGTATACATGCCAGAAATTCCAGCTCGTTCTAGGACTACTCTATTTGGAACTTTGTCCTGCCAGGTGATACCAAAAATGTGTTGGAGACAACACATATGGAACGTGTTCAGCTTCCTCTCCTGCCGTGCACAAAGGGTCCAGGACTCACTGCAGTACAGGAGTGTGCTCAGGACACAGGCTCTATAGACCTGGATCTTGGTATATGCCGTCAGCATGGTAATAGAGGGAGGTGAGTCCACGCCCTGGCCCATGACTTGTGTTTTCTTCAGGCTGATTGTTAGTCCAAAGTCTTGGCAGGCCTTGCTAAAACGATTCATGTGTTGTTGGAGGTCTTCAGCAGAGTGGGCAACAATGGCTGCATCATCGGCGAAGAGGAAGTCCAGCATGCATTTCAGTTGGACTTTGGTCTTCGCTCTCAATCTAGAGAAATTAAAGAGCTTTCCATCTGATCTAGTCCGGAGATAGACACCTTCTGTTGCAGTTCCAAAGGCGTGCTTAAGCATGACAGCAAAAAAGATCCCAAACAGGGTCGGCGCGAGGACACAGCCCTGTTTCACTCCGCTTCGGATGTCAAAGGGATCTGAGCCATCAAAAACTACAGTGCCCTTCATTTCCTCATGAAAGGACCTGATGATGTTAAAGAGTCGAGGTGGACATCCAATCTTGGGAAGTATTTTAAAAAGGCCATCCCTGCTAACCAAATCAAAGGCCTTTGTGAGATCTATGAAGGCCACAAAGAGTGGCTGTTGTTGTTCCCTACATTTCTCCTGCAACTGTCTGAGGGAGAATACCATGTCAGTGGTGGATCTATTAGCTCGAAATCCACACTGTGATTCTGGATAGACTCTGTCTGCAAGCACCTGGAGTCTCTTCAGCACAACACGGGCAAGCAGCTTCCCTACAACGCTGAGAAGAGAGATGCCACGGTAGTTATTGCAGTCACCCCTGTCTCCTTTGTTCTTATACAACGTGACGATGTTTGCATCCTTCATGTCCTGTGGTACTCCACCTTCCCTCCAGCAAAGACAAAAGACTTCATACAGCTTGGTGGTGATGATCTCTTTACAGCACTTCAGCACTTCAACAGGGATGTGAAGAAATTGGTCACTTACTATTTTCTCTTGTCTACAATACTTCCATCTGGGAAAAGGTAGTACAGACTACTTATACAGTTTCACTCAAAATACGTAGTTGGAAGTCTGGTCAAAGTAATTTCTGTGAAGCTGAAGGTATGTGCACAGAGCAACTTTTTTTAAAAAAAGATATATATTTTATCTTTGGATGAGGCAAGCAGATTTGAACAAGCTTTGGGAAAGTAGGATAAAAGCAAATTCGTGTTACAGAACTGTAGGAGCACGAAATCTTGCAACTGTAAAACATTTACGCTTCCCATTCCTACTAACAAATGACAGAACTCTTTTTTTAAACTGGCCCAACACCAGTATGTGATGTTGCCTGGCAACTGCACAAGAGGGAGGTGAGGGTTCTCAACAAGGCTTGTTGCTACAGACAGGCCTATTGCTGGCTGTATATTGGGCCTATCCACTGGGCCAGGTAAGTTTTTAATCCAAGAAAAAAAAATATGAAGAAGAATGCAGAGTGGCTGCACCAAACAGTGCCCTTTAAAATTCTGCCTAGTACCCCTGATATAGTGGCAATAATGGATGTAGCTAGTAGTGACATGTTGTTGCTATTAGTGCCATGTGGAAATGGTGAGGTGGATCTTCAAGGGTCCGCCTCTAAGAATAAGATCCTTTAAGAAGTCTTAAGATGTTCTGCACTGAAAGGGACTCTGAGAAGCTGCAGCAGGTGGTGGAGCCATCCATTTAGTCCCTCTATAATGCTCCCAATGTCGGAGCACTGCTACCCTGAAGGCATTGCCGAAGGTTTATATGGATGGTCCCTTTGCTCGCTGCAGCAGCTTGCAGCCTTCTCGGCACCAAAATAGCAAGGGAAACATTATTAAGGAGGTCTGTGCAGGAAGATGAACTTTGAGAATGTCCCTGGCCCACTGTTCAGCACCCAGAGAAATGCTGGGGAGCTGGGGAACAAAAGGAGGCCATTCCTTTAATCCCTTTTCTCTCTTCTGAGCATCTCTGATACAGCAGTGCTGCATCACTGCAGGGAGAATTTCAATGATGGAGCATTTGTCTCAGCACCACCACTGCTGCTTCTCCTACCCCCTCTCATTGACCGAATCCATATTGTATGGAAGAAACATTGAAGGCACTTTACCAAGTGCAAATGTAGACAGGACCTGGGTATATATTATGCCCTGTATAATAAGGATAACATTTTCTTTCAACAGAAAAAAAATATTTGATTTGGTTCTCCTCTCCACAAGTGTACCCCTTAAAACAAACCTAAATTTCAAGAAACTTATTTATTGGTTCTTTTGTTGATCAGTAAACACTACTGGTATAACAATACATTTTGAGGTGGCAGCCAAACTTACAAGCCTGCAAAACCTCCTATGGTTCACAACAAGTCCTCACCTGCCATTAAAATGGTAGGATCCATAGCTAGAACTTTCTTTAACGATTACCCCTCCCACAAAACTGAGGGAGTTTATGGTTAAGATTTATAACATTATTCATTGTGTAGATAAACTAGAGACTGTCTCCCCCCCACCCGCCAGATCTTAGAGCCTCTAGAGGTCAAACTAGACAACATGCATAGTATGTTTAGAACAAGTGCTCCCTCAAATAACGTGAGACGTCTGTTTGTAATAGCACATGATTTTCCTCAACTGCATATCTTGCTTTAGCATGCTATTCTATTGACAGATCAATGGAAAACAAATATGGGCTTAGTTTTCAAGTCTGATTGTTGATCCCTTATCTCAGGCCTATTATGGAAGCAAAAATGGGTTAATCAGACAAAAAACACATTCCACTTAACATTTAGTTTGACCCCATATTCAGAATAGATATATGGAGATATTGCTTCCCAGAATACTTAATTAAAATGTGAGGATGATGATTGATTTATACTTAACTTAGAATTAAACAAATTCATGTAGTATAAATCTATCCGTGGCTGTGGGCTGTAATAGCTATGACTGGTAGCCTAAATCTTTTTGTTTCATATGCAGAGGCAATGGGTCTCTCAATAAACCTTGCTAGGAACAGTGGAGAAGAGAGTTGTCATCTTCTCCTGGTTGCATGCTTCAGAAACCCCTGGTGGAAGATGGATGCTGGATCTTTTGGCTCAATAGCAAGATTCTTTTTATTTCTGTGAGGCAAGTAGTAGGCACAGTTCATATCTTATCTTATCTGCATGGGAGGAGGCAGGGGCCATCTGTATTGCCGTAATATCTAGAGTCACTTGTGATGCATCTTCTCGTACCACTGAAAGATGTTCAATTTATTTAGAAACTGTACCATTTCAAAAGGGGGAAGGATTACAATTAAGAATATTTCCCCAGATTCTTGGTACACAGAAAAGCTGTGTTTCAAGAAAAAGAATGACATTTTAGTGTTCCAAGGGAGTGTTTGTTGTAGCAGTTGTTGTCGTTAATCTGGGAAACATTCAAACACCTGATTTCCCCTGCTAGATTTTGAAACAATTTCATGAAGGTGTACTCTGAAGCATAGAGTCTTTTTATTTGCAGTTCTCTGTATATAAAAAAGAAGAGTTGAGCGTAGTATTGAGCTTTAACATTTTTCCATTGAACAGTAAAGGGAAGACCATGCATCACTGACATATCACCTTGTATTGTAAGAATGAAGGCCTATATGTCTTTGCCTAATACTTCATACTGAAAACATTCAAGTATAGCTCAATTCTGGTAAAATTTATTTCCTCATTGCTGTCAAGGTTGTTGATGTACTTTGTAAATGCTGATTCAGGAAGTTACAATTTTCAAGGTCATCTTTCATATGCTGTAAAAGAAGGTAGACAAATCTCTTGGTTAAATTGGTCAAGAAAAGATACCCAAACACTTTTTTAAAATTCTCAAGTAATGATATATACAGGAAACAGAAATGTGTGTTTGGTTTTGTCCTTACAAAAGGGAAAATAGAAACAGATTACCTTTCATTTAGGTTGATCTGAATAAGTACTAAAGACTCTCAGTAGTTTGCTAAAGAAAGAATTTATCTAAGACAAGATGAACAAGAAAAAATATTTCCCACTCACAATACCACTGTGAGATCTGATTCTTTGTTCACTACCCACAGTCCACAGAATCACTTACTGTAGGAGGTGGTGAATACAGCTAAATTAGCCCTCTTTTTTAAATTGGTGTTTATAATCTGTTAAAATGACAGATGGACTACAGTGCATGTGCAGGAAAATTTAGAGGGAACATGGGGTTTATTCCCACTACTAATATTTGTTGCATAACTGACTTGCGGAGGATTGGAGAGGGAGAAGTGGTGGCTGTTGATTGAATCTCAGCTGCTTATACCTGCTTTGTAACCTAAATTTTGTGCTTTTGATCAGAACCTGTGTGTTACCTTTCCTTTTCACTCATCTATCTGCAACCCCTGTGATGACTCAGAGGCACTAGTAAGAACAGAATGACAACAAAACCTAGCAACATAAGCCATCTCTGTTTCCTTTAACCACTAATATATTTGTCCTCATCTTCCATGATGGAATTTTCCATGGAGCAAGAGTTGGTATCCTGCATTGTCCATGTTTTGTTTTAATGGACTGGAAACTGTATTCTTGAAGGCTTTCATGGCTGGGATCCGATGGTTGTTGTGGGTTGTTTGGCCGTGTTCTTAAGGTTTTTCTTCCTAACATTTCGCCAGTCTCTGTGGCCGGCATCTTCAGAGGACAGGAGTCAGAACTCTATCTGTGCTCTGTTGCAGTTTGTTGGATAGTTGAGTATTTATAGCTGTGGGAACAGCTTTTGTCCTTTTCAGGAGATTGGGTGATTATGGTGATCAGCGTGTTTTTGTTGTGGGTGTATTGTTGTGATAAGGGGGAGAGATTATCTGTCACTGTGATTGATGGGTGTCGTTAGCTGGTCTTTTGTGTGCAGTGATCACTGGTCCTTGTGGCTGGGTAGAGTTCATTGACCTTTTGCAGGCTGTATTTTTCAGTGCTGGGAGCCAGGCTTTGTTGAGTTTTAAACTTTCTTCTTTTTTGTTGAAGCTCTGCTGGTGTTTGTGGATTTCAATGGCTTCCCTGTGCAGTCTAACATAATGATTGCTGGTGTTGTCCAGTACTTCAGTATTTTGAAATAGAATTTCATGTCCAGCTTGTTTTAGGGCATGATCAGCTACTGCCGATTTTCCTGGTTGTTTTAGTCTGCAGCGTCTCTCATGTTCTTTGATTCTGGTGTGAATGCTGCGTTTTGTGGTTCAAATATATACCTGGCCACAACTGCAAGGTATCCGGTATACTCCTGCAGTGGTGAGGGGGTCCCTTTTGTCCTTTGCTGACCGTAACATTTGTTGTATTTTTGTGGTGGGCCTGAATACTGTTTGTAGGTTGTGTTTTTTCAAAAGTTTCCACATGCGGTCCGTGACCCCTTTGATGTATGACAGAAATACTTTATTTGTGGGTGGCTGTTTTTCCTCTTCAGTTTGGTGTTGTTTTCTTGGTTTGATGACTCTTTTGATTTCATTCTTGGAATAGCCATTTGCCTGTAGGGCCCAATTCAGATGGTTGATTTCAGTGCTGAGAAATTGAGCTCCACAGTTCCAATTTGCACGGTCTACCAGTGTTTTGATAATGCTTCTTTTTTGTCATGGGTAGTGGTTGGAGTTTTTGTGTAGGTACCGGTCTGTGTGGGTGGGTTGTCTGTAGACGTTGTGTCCCAATAGGAGGTCAGTTTTGCGTATGACCATGACATCTAAGAAAGGGAGTTGGCCCTCTGTTTCTTTTTCCATGATGAATTGTATATTTGGGTGGATGCTGTTGAGATGGTTTAGAAATTCTTCCAGTTTTTCTTCACCGTGGTTCCAAATTGCGAAGGTGTCATCCATGTATCGGAACCAGACTGTTGGTGCGAAGGGTGCCGAAGCCAGGGCCTGTTTTTCAAAATGTTCCATGTAGACGTTTGCTATAACCGGGCTGAGGGGGCTTCCCATGGCCACTCCATTTGTCTGTTCATAGAACTCGTTATCCCACTGAAAGTAGCTGGTCGTTAGGCAGTGTTGGAAAAGGGCCTTGATGTCTTCTGGAAAGATCTGCTGGAGGAGTGTCAGAGTGTCCTTTATCGGTACCTTGGTGAATAGGGATACTACGTCAAAGCTGATCAGTCTGTCCCCGGGGTTGAGTTTTAGGGTGCTGATCTTGCTTATGAAATGTCCTGAGTCTTTGATGTAGGATGAGGTTTGTCCAATGTGGGTCTGTAGGAGGGTGGCTAGGTATTTTGCTAATTCATATGTCGTGGAGCCAATGGCACTTACAATGGGCCTAAGTGGGATTGAGTCTTTGTGGATTTTGGGGAGTCCGTATAGTCTTGGTGGGAGAGCTTTTGTCTTGCAGATTCATTGAAGGACGTTGGGGTGCAGGGAAGAATTCCTGATCAGCATGTTTGTTTGTTTTGTGATTTTGTTGGTTGAGTCCCGTTTCAGTTTTGGTGGTGGGATCTAGAAGTTCCCTGATTTGGCCTTGTACTCTTCTGTTTGCATGATTACTGTGGCATTGCCTTTGTCTGCTGGCAGAATGATGATGTCCGGATCTGAGTTTAGGGACTTGATAGCATTTCTCTCCTTTCTTGTTATGTTGCTTTTTGGGGGTTTTGCTTTTCGTAGGATCCTTGTCACTTGTCAAACTATAAAAATGAACATACTACCAAAAGTACTCTTCCTCTTTGAAACTCTTTGAGTCTTCATTGTTTGATTACCACATGTAGAGTCATCACATGCATGACTTTGTCTTTTGTTTTGACCTTTTAATGTTGGGCATTCCTTTGAGGATCATATATGTGATCATGTGTACATATATTTACAAGTACGTGCAACAGCTCTTCAGAGAAATGAATTTCCCCTATTCCTCCTATTTTTTTCAACTAGATTGCAACCTATTTGGTTTGCAATTTACTTGTTTGTTATGTTTACAAACATATTTATTTCATCATACACACTACATGTTTGCTATGTTTACATACAGGTAGTGTGTATATAATAATGAGATACCCGGTGTGATGTAGTGGATAAAGGGACAGACTAAGACTCTGGAGACCAGGGTTTAAATCCCCATTCAGCCATAGAAACTCATTGGGGGAGAAGAAGTGGTAAAACCACTCCTTAAAAATCTCACTTACCTTTAAAGTCCTGTTAGGATCTCTGTAAGTTGGTTCTGACTTGACAAGTGTGTATATACAATTATATGTCTGGGCTTCGTGAAAAAGTATGGTGCCTTTACCCAGGCCTGTTTTTGTTTCTAAATTTGTCTTTGTTCTTTGAAGAGAATGAGTTAATGTGCGCACTCATTTTGATTGTGTGTGTGTGTAAAAATACAGGTTTTTGCGTGGGAGGGGTATCCTCTGTATCCCATATGTTCATTTTGCTTGTAACTCAGTAGTGCCTTCTCTCTCTTATATCATAGTAAGAAAAAAATGGCCTTCTCTTTTTCTCCGTCTTGGAAGGGCAGAAGGGGAAATTGGGGCAATCTGATGGAAAAGCAATATTTAGAAAGGGAAAGGAGTTTCACCCTTGTTCATTTGGTAGCCTTGGTTAGTTCACTTATCTTAAGTTCAAACTGAAAGTTCCTGCAATTCACACAGAGGTTTCATGATCTCCTCAAAGACACAATCAGATCTAAAAAGTAAAATTTTCATTTACCTTCCAATCATGAAGGAAAGCATGGCTGAATGCAAGATATGGAGATGAGGAAAAGAATGTGCTACGGCAAAAAAGAAAAAACTCCTTTACCATCTCAGGAAGCACCTTACCTGAAAATACATAAAACATATTGTCTAGTAAAACCCTCTGCCTCTGAATCTGTCATGTACTTGGCTTGCTATCCTGGGCAAGTCATTTGCTTCCATGTAATACAGTATAGCATTCTGTCCCCCACCCCCAAGAGAACAACAATGGCATTCAGAAAATACTGCTTCTGAACAGAGGTTCAATTTAGCACCCATAACATGGATAGGAGTAACTTCCACAGGCACAGCTGGAGCAGTTATCAGGAGCTTAGAGAAGGTGTGCCTGTAGTTGCAGAGTTGAGTGGGTTTTGTAGCATACATTTCCAGTAGCTGGAAGTAGCAGGTGCCTCTATTTGTACACATGTCACCTGAACTGATGGAAAAGCCAACTGAGGCTGACAAGTCAAGAAAAAATGATTGTGTCAATCCACTGTTAGTTTAATTTCTTCTCTGTGTCCTTGTTTTATAGTGGTGTGCTATCTGCTTTTCTCTCCGTGTGGTTCAGTTTTATTAACTGTGTTGCTGCTTATCTGGAAGCTCAACAAACTGCCTGCTTAATTTCAAAGCTGTTGCCTTTCTATACTGCAGTTCCTACCAACAAACAATAATCATCTTGGTAGGTTGTCAGGGGGGGAAAAGTTTTGAATTGCTTAGTTCATTTCAGGTTTCCTGATTTCAATTTCAATTTAATCACCTCTATCTGTTCTTGACAACTTGACCTTGGGTTTTCTATTTCAAGAGAGACAGCATGTGCAAAGAGAGCAGTATGGAGCTGGACTTTATCTCAAAGTTGATACTAAATGGGTGGGTTGTTTGATTAAGAATATATTTTATGTACTGAATACAGTTTATCATTTGAAAATTCCACAGCATCTGCCACTCTAAAGAAGGCATTTGGAGGACAGTTTAGATCTTAAACCTAAGCACATTTATTTAATTTCTATCTTAATTATTGGTACTCATTTCCACATTAGCATGATTGGGCCTCAACAGACCATGCACACAATGCTAGCTACCAGGACAAATAAAATAAAATAAAATAGTTACTGACAATATTTTTCTGGGCTGTGAGTTGTTATAAAATCACATCAATCAAGATTATATTAGTCACTCTTTGTTGTTATGTGATGTCAAGTCAGAACCGACTTAAAGAGACCCTCATAAGGTTTTCAAGGTAAGATCTTTAAGGAGTGGTTTTACCAGTTCCACACCCCCAATGAATTTCCATGACTGAGTAAGAATTTGAACCCAGGTCTCCTGAGTGCTAGTCTGTCATGATATCTAGTACACCACACAGGGTATATCAGTCACTGTTTGGTTCTATTTAAATAAAAAAGATTGAAGGTATTCATGTCACACTTTTTTAATTGATTTAAATGGAACCTAAATATAACTTTTCTGAATCCATCGCCTTGGTTTAAAACATTATTTTTGAGTCAGAAAGTGTACTGTTGATACAACCTACATAGATCACCCTATCATGTCAGTATGCAATGTGGTGGAGTACCATGAATCTAGTATTCAAGATTATTCTAGATTTCATGTATCTTATAAGTTCAAAGGAGCATCTGGCAATAGAAAAAGACACATGACAAAACTTATTTTTGTTATGCTCACTGCCCAGTGCAATCTACTAATTCACCAGTAGTTTTCCAGCTGAAAAATATGTCAGGTAAAAGAATCAAAGAGCTGACAATACTGGGCTAAATAAATAACATTCAACCTCAGCTTAAAGACTGTTTATGTTATACAGTAGATGTTTGGGCATGAATCTTAATGCTACCTTCTGCTGGAGGGATATGGAATATGATTATTCCCCTTTCAGTACAGAAAAAAAGATTAGAGGGATATACCCGGTCTCATCCCTTCCCTTGGAAAAGCAAAAATGATCAGTCTGGGTGCTTCTTGGTTGAGTGAAACAAAAATAACTTTTCCTTGAAGTTCAGTTTCCCCCCATTATATAAACAGGTTCGAAATGCATTTTCCCATGTCTATCTTTGGAGAGCAGAAAATGAAGGAGAGAGGAAAGGCAGCTAATAAAAGAAGCAACAGGAAGGAAAGGGTGGTCTCAAAGGCTCTGAGATGTGGTAGAGAACACTCTAGGTTTACTAGCAGATAGAGAGCATGTTCCCCACAGACATCCAATGTTAAAGGGAAAGCATGGAAGATTGTATTTTTCCAACACATTGTACATTTCTGTGCTGTAAGTTAGATTGTTCTTCACAGGCCTGGTCCTGTAATAATAGTAGTGAGTTCAGAACATGTAGGAGTGATATAATTTTTCAAAAACAACTCACGCCCAAGAAAGGAACCTTCCTTCATTATCTAAGTCATTTGCTGAAACATGCAGGGAGAATAATTTCAAATGCCATGTATTCTCCCAAGCTATATAGAAGTTCATAAATAAATTCATTCAGAATTATTATATAGGGCCTATCTGCACATAGTTCCTCATACTGCTGTTGGGAGATTAAAGGTTTGAATGTTACACTCCCACTATCAATTCCTTGTTCACAGAAAATGATCTATTTTTAAGTGCATTTACATCTCTCCTTTCTTTTATCACGGATCTGGGAGAGGTATATAGGCAGTTTTCTATGCAGAGACAAATCAGATCTACAACTGCTTACCTTCTGCAAGCTGACCTCATCCCTCTGTCAATTTAATTTTCTATATGCTACAGTGGTAAGAGGGCACCCTTATAGCAGAAGCACCCAAAACATGAATTATCCCACTAACCATGAATATGTGATCCAAGCAGAAGTGACGAGAGGGATGAGCCTCTCTTTCTCCACTTGAACCATGGGTCTCATCTGAACTTAGAGATGGTAAATCCAATATGGAATGGTTGATGTAATGGTTCTATATGTGGATCTACGTCTCTGTTTAGAACACGTGCAATGGAAAGCTGTAATTACAGTCTTCAAAATCAGGAAAATGAAAAAACTACTTAAGGCATATAGGTAATAAAAACAAATATTTGATGGCTGAGATAAGCAGTAAAATAATCAAATCTTATGATTTTATGCACATTCAACTGTAATTTGATTTATATTGTTTTAAACTCTGAATTGAACCAAGCTAATCTTTCAAATGTCCATGCTGCATTTTTTTGACAAATGCAAAAACTATAGAATTTTTGATACTTTTTAATTTGCAGATTTGTAATTTGCTATTAGATAGTCATTAATTTCTACTCCACAAGTTTTAGATTTTTTTAAAAGTCTGAAGCCTAATGCAAGTTATCAAAACGAAAACCCAGATAACATTCCACTAACAGAGAATAGAGAGTGTCTTCAACATTAGAAGCACAAATCATCTTTCCACAAGAATACTATTTAAAACATGGAAAAAGACATGCCTATTCTGTACACAAGAATGGTTTTAATGGGTTTTGTCTAGCCTTTTTCAGTCATTTTGTCATTATGTCATCCTTTTCTCTAAATTTTTTTTTAAAAAAACTATTATTAGATTATTCTTCCCTTGGGAAGAGACTGTCTAGTGTACACTGGTCAGGGCAAAGGGTAACCAGGATCAGCTTGGGGCTTAGTATGTGCTGAGCACCAAAGCCCTAATCCAGACACTTTGTCTTTTCACTGCGGAGAAAAAGTGCATCTTGTTAGGGTTACGAGTGTCACCCTATTCAGTGTTGTCTTATGTTTCAGTCTAGCAAACTTTAAGGCATCCTTATAATCTCCTTTCCATATTCAAATTTAAACCTTTTGCTGCTTATTGTGAACGTTCCACAGGTGTAATCTAACTTGGCTAGACAGCATTTCTCTGTGCCTAAATGATCCAGATATCCCTTTTATAAAGGGTATTCTTCCATTGGAAAGCTTCCAGAGAACAATCCTTTTCCTGCAAATGTTCTGCATTTTAAGGGCTGTCTATCTAAGTCTGACTTAAAGGTAAAGAACCCTAAGGAGGAAGGCTAGAGATCTTGAAATTGCGCATCTACAGTAAGCACCCGGACCACAGACTGAGCAGGCAAACAGGTCACACAGTCACTGATGGTCTCCCCCACTTGAGTGAGATGATCTATCATTCTGTTTAAATTATAAAAATAATTTCAATTTCTGCAGCTGTATGTGTAAATTAGCATATATAATATTATGCAGATCAGTGTCTTCTTTCACCCTGATTTTTTGTGATGGATGGATGCACTTGTTTTTGGTGAAGTGGCCATGTTACCAGTGTCTTCTTTTGTTAACAAATTTATTTATTTAATGGAATCTATTTAAATATTTATAAATAGCCCCTCTGGACTAAGTCTACCTAAGCACATAGGAACCAAAGAATAGGGATAAAAATGAAAATACATTAATATATTTTCATAAAACTTTAATACAAAAGATGGAGAATTCAATCACAGGGCAGCTGAAATGAAAAACATTTCCAATGCCACACTAGTAAAACAACAACATGAACAGTTTGAAAAGGCTTTGAGAGGAATGATGGTTAGTAAGTAGCCTCAAGAGGTGAAAAGGACCTGCGTCAACCCAGCCCTGTGATGGTACATGCCCATCCAGCTAAAGGAGGGTTTCCCTTTGTCTCTCAGAGACTAGAACACCTGTGTAGTCCCAGGTGCCATTCCTGTGTGCTTCTGAGAGAGGGAGAAAGAGATAGGAGACGAAATCCAAAAATTGTTACTTGGGATTGGGCCTCCTAGGCCCAGTTATTCCCATTACTGGACAAAAATAGTGTCTGTTGCAAGAGGCAGCAGTGTGTTTTCTCTCAGTCATTTTGCTGGTATGGTTTCTCTGGGTGGTATGCTGGTTGGGACTGGGAGCACTGGGCCTCATCTTCCTGGTTGCCCAGAGAAGAGAATAATTGAACAGGCAGTGGCCATGCAAATGACTGAGCGCTCCTGTTGGCTCCTCAGTTTCCTTCTGTCTTACCCTATTCAGTTGTTCCGAAGTCTGGCACATTAACACAGAGAGAGAGTGGTGCCTAACCCCAACCCCTCCTTTGCTCACTTTAGCAGCAAGAGGTCCAAAGAAAGCTTCTTCCTCATGTACAGGCTTTGCACACGAGCATGACCTTGGCGGGAAAAAAAATAGATTCCTGTCTGGAAAATGTGGGTTCTTGCACACATGTAGAGTTGGACCCTTCTTTTCAGACATTTTGTTGCTCACATGAGCAAAGCAACTACAGAAGGGGTGGCCTGTTCCCAGTAATTGTGTCAATGGTTCCAGCATGACTGAAGAGGCCTTCTGTATGTGTGCGCGCGCGTGCATGCATGTGTGTGCATGAGCATGCAATCTGGGCACTTGCTAGGATCCATTCTTCCTCTTTATGTATCTACAGTACACAATTTTAGCAGTTTGATACAATTTTAATTGCCATGGTTCCATCCTAAGAAATGCTGTAACACACTCTACATAGGCCTGCCTTTGGAAAGTGCTCAGAAACTTCAGTAGGTCCAAAACACTGCAGCCAGATTGTTAACTGGGGCTGGTTACAGAAATCACATAACCCCCTGTTACAGCAGCTCCACTGCTTGCTGATCCAGTTTTGGGCACAATTCTGGACTCCAAACTATCTCAAGGAGATCTCCCTTCACGAGCCTGGTGAAGTCCTTCCTCTTAATCCCATCACCTTCACAGGTGTGTTTGGTGGGGCACACACACCTGTCTGAGAGGGTTTTTTTAATGGAGTGTTGTGTTCACAATTTTTAGTGTGGTGTTTGATTTTTTAAAATATTTGTATACTTACTGTTTTTAGCTTTTAAATATTGTGTTTTAATGGTGTAAGCCACCTTGGTTCCTTATTAAGGGGAAAGGCAGGGTAAAAATGTTTTAAATAAAATAAAATAAAGTCCTGAGATACGTCCTTTGGTGAGATACTTAAAATACTCTCTTAGAAGGTGCTCGGATACACTTCTGAACCACAGCATTAGAGCTCTGTAGCCAAGAATTCTAGGTAGCTCTCCAAAACACAAGTCTCAAGCTTCTATAGGATGGAGCCATGACAATTAAAGTGATATCAAACAGCTATAATTGTGTAGTACAGATGCACTCAGCAGCAGGACAGATCCAACAAACTCTGCTTCTCTGGGGAAGACACAGAAGAAGTTGAAGGGAGCAGGAAGCCATTTCCTGCCACTGTTGCTCACTCAGTTGCAGAAGTCGAAAAGGCAGCTTTTTTTGGACTACAACTCCCGAAATCTGCCAGCCAGTAGGGTCCTGGCAGGTGGCTGGAGAAATGTCTTAAAAATGAATGCTTCCAAATTTTTGCTAACTTGGGTAGACAAACAAACAAAGAAACCACGACAGGTGTTGCTCACCTGCCTGCTCCCTCTTGGCAATGATGCTGAAGGCACTCCCTACCATTGTCCAAACACAGGTGGCAAGTAAGTGAGGGGGAGTGGTGTCTCCTTCATACCATCATTTATTTGCCTACCATGGCAGGCAGCAAAGGAGCAGTACCTGTTCAGTACCATCTGTCCTCTTAAGTCTAGACGGGAGGGGAAAAGGACCAAGGGGGAAAAGGGGCCCAGATCTTTCTGAGAGCAGCAGCAGACCACCAGGAATTGTTGCTGGCAGGCCTACCTGAGACACAGGGACTCATTCAACAGCTCTGATCTATGACTTGGTCCCTGATGAGCCAGGACTCCTGTGCTGCAGAGATGTCGATATGAAATCCATACTCAAATCTTGAATTTTTAAAGCTGCTCCAGAGGGAGCAACGCATGAGCAGCTGCATTCCTACAACCCCCACCCAGCAGAACAGGCTGTAAGGCTTCCCATCTCTCCAAATCCGTGTAGTCCTTTTCCTACACCTCTGTGTCTGCGCACTAGTCACTACATCTGAACCTTTTATTTTTCTCAGGCCACGTTTCATTTCCATTGCCTTTTAAAAGAATAACAAAAACAAAAAAAAAAAAAACTGTACCTGCAAGTCACATATGTTATTTATTCTATATCTGCTAAATATTTCTACCATGGGTCTTCTCACTCTCCACCACAGCCAGTTTAATTTTTAACGTAATTCCCATGGCCTGATCTTCCCAACTGCAGATTTTAGGAACTGAACACGTGGCCACAAAGCCCGTGACACATATTGAAATTACCTGAGTGGTATAGAAATTACACTTTGCACATGCTCAAATGGCTCTCCCTTCTTTCACCTTACAGGCACTGAGCCAAGAAGCCGAGAGCAGTTGATGGGAGCCTGGTCTAGCTCAGAACTATCCCGAAACTTAATCCTTCCCTTCTTTTCTCTCTTGTTGGCCCGCTCTTCCCCTGCCTTCCCTTCCCTGCTTCCTACAAGAAGCGCTCTGCTGCGATGGTACCATAGTAACTGGCAGGGGGTATGGATGGCGGCGGCGGCGGCGGCCCGGCGGCTGGCGGATGCCACAGCGCCCCCTGTCGGCGCTTCCCCCGCCGCGCGCTCCGCGGCCAGCCGCAAATGGCTCTGGAATCGCCAGCTCCTTTGTGTGAAGCACACTCGGAGCCCGGCGGCAGCGGCGCGCGGCGAGTCCCTCTCCTCCAGCCTGCCAGCCGGCGACGCGGGGCAGCCGTTCCCGAGCCGGGCTTCACTTCTCCTCCGGACGGCTCGACGGGAGCTTTCGGCTCTCTCTGGTCTTGACTCTTCGAGGTGGGGGAGACGAGAAAGACCTCCGAAAGGAAGCCGTCGAAAAGGAAGGCGGGCGGGCGGGCGGGCGGGCGAGAGGCAGGCGGGGAAGGAGCAGGGAGGCGAACTCCCCCCCCCCCCGAGCGAGCGAGCGAGCGAGCGAGCGAGCGCCGGAGCCCCATGCCCGGAGCTTTGGCAAGTAGCGTTTGGGGGCCCCGAGAGAACTCCTTGAAGTTACCTGCCCGGCCGTAAGAGGAACCCTTCGCCGCGTCCCTCGCCGGCATCGGGCTGCGCGCAGGACCTGGGGGCTCTTCGGGAGAGTTTCGCTCCCCTCCTCTTTCTTCTCGTGCACCGACCGCAAACGGATGTGAGGCGGGGAAGGTGTTTCTCGTCGCTTCTGGCTGCTGCTCCTCAACTCGGGCACCTCGGTCTCCTCTGGCGCTTGGGGGTCCCTCCCCTCCCCTCCCCACCCCTCCCCACCGGCTCGCTCTCGCTCTCTGGCTTTTTTTTTTTTTTTTTTTTTGCATCAACATAAACACAAAAGAGGAAAGACCAGGAGTTTGCTGATGTTTTAGTGCAATGGACGTAAGATTTTACTCGCCTCCTCCTCCTCCTCCACCACCACCATCCCAGTCCGCGGCCGCTCCAGAGACCCCTTGCCTGGGACCTTCTCCGTGCTTGGACCCCTATTATTGCAACAAGGTGATTGTACGTTTTGCTTTCTCTCGCTCGCTCGCTCGCTCTCTGTCTCTCTTTTCCTCGAAAGGGGCTGGATGGGCTTGCAGAAGGCTGTAGTTTTTTGAATGAGGGAGAGGGAGACTTCGGGCTGGGCAGGTTGCACACTTGGGGCTGGAGGGAAGAGGCGCCCGCCGCGTTTTGTGCGGGCGTTTTCGTGGGAGGTGGAAACCCAGGCTCGCTCTTTAGGTTGGGGGCGGGCGGGCGCGTCCCCCGGGGAGGCGAGGACCCGATGTGGTCCGTCTCTCTTTGGATGCCTTTAAAACAAAACCCTGGAATTCTCCGAGGAGGTGGGGTCAGAGAGGGGAGGGAATAGCGCTCCTCTGCGTCTCGAGCCTTACTCGTGAGTAAGCCCCGTGGTGATCGGTGGAGGCGGCTCGCCAAGGGAGTGGAAGCACAAGTGTTCCTCGGCTGAAAGTCTCCATTAAGTAGTAGCTGGGCACGCTTTGGTGACTTATGCGGGAGATTTAAATCCGCTTCTCTTCTCTCCCCCCCCCCCCCCACGTCCCCATTAGGCTCCTTTTAGAGTTGCTTTCGATGAGTGAAACGCGTTGTTTTTACATGCCGGTTGGTGTGTCAAATCCTCGCCAAAGCTCGCGCTTGGGAAGTTTTCTGGGAATGGGACTGTGGGAATTTCAAATCAGAAGGATGGCAAGTCTATGGGAGCCCCGGCGGAATTACGCAGAGCATCACCAAACCACATCAGTTTCCCCGTAACTCGATTCGCCCGCGTAGAAATTCAGTGAAGGGCCATAAGAGAACGTTTTCCCTACGTTCAGCAGAAGGAGAGAGGAGGAATTTTCCAAAGCAGGGGGCAGAGCAAGAGGGGACGGTTAGAAGTGCTCTAGCAACGCGATCCTGGCTGTTTCTACTCAGAAGTAAGCCCCACTGAGTTGAATGAGTCTGTCGAGGAGTACACCCAAAAGGGGGTTCTTCTGATTGGTTTGTTGCTGTGATCGTGTTCACCGAACTGTCCACAAACAAATAAGAACAACGGTCGCGGGTGGTTTATTTTATACTGATTCTTTCTTTCTTCTTTCTTTCTTTCTTTCTTTCTTTCTTTCTTTCTTTCTTTCTTTCTTTCGTTGACTGCTATAGTATAAATAATGTGCAGTTTATTCCCCACCACCACCTTCAGCTTTTGCGAAATGGGCAGTGTTGGTTAAACGAAATAATCAGGAAGTGCAAGCTTTCCAGAACACACCCGGTGAGGTGGTGCTGTGTGTGCAGGGTGGGGGTGAGGAGAGAGTGGAGGAAGACACAAGACAGAAATGTGAGCGAGCCTTAGTTGTGTGATTTATTTAAATCTGGATGCCTGTTAAGCTTTTGTTTAAGGCAGGCAGGTTTGCAGCCTGCACCAGCTGTCCTTATTTTTTGTTTTGCTTTTTTGATGCCCTATAAACTGCTCCTCTGTACAATCAACACTGGGCATTTTCTTATTTTTGATGATTCTGTGCTTGATGATTACATTATAGTAGCTAAAGATGCTCTGCGCCTTTCTGTGAAAGGGAGGTGGGGTGAGGAGAAAGCCTACTGTTGTGTTTTGTCATTCATCATGTGTGCTTTATGGGTTATTTTAGATACTCTGATCAAAGTAGACCCACATATAGTGATGTAAACACAGTGTTCTGCCATGTTATGTATTTTGAGAAAACAAACTCTTCCAACTTCAGATACCTCTCTTCATTTTTCAGGAAATTTTTAGCACGATCTCTTCTGTCCTTAATGATGTATTGAATTAATTTCTGCTCCCTGATAAAGACATGCAACTCGCGGTGTTCTTCTGACATCTTGAGTGTGGATCCTGACAGCAGCATTACAAGAAATCCCATAGATAGGTTTTGTATGCCCTAATGCTCTGGATGGCAGTGCCAGTCCCTTTGGGTGTGATTAAATAAATCCTTGCCTGTAAAAGTTTCTTCGGAGACACCCAGTGTGGTGTTGTGGGTAGAGTGATGGCCTAGGATTCGGGAGGCCAGGGTTCAAATCTCTGCTCAGCCATTGACGTTCACTTGTGCCATAGAACTGATAAATAATAATTGTGTGTTGTTAAGTCAGTTCTGACTTATGGCAGCCCCTTTGAGGGCTTTCTAGGTAGAGAGTACTCCAAAGCGGTTTACCATTCTCTTCTTCTGGGGGCATCCTGGGACAGTGCAGCTTGCCCATGGCTACACAAGCTGGCTGTTCTCCCTGGAGAACATAGTGAGATATTGAACTCCCAACCATACTTAACTAACTGAGCTGTCTAGTCAGCTTCGAAATGGTAAAGCCACTTCTTAAATATCTCACTTACCTTGAAAGCTCTCTTAGGGTCCCTGTAAGTCAATTCTAACTTGATGGTGCATAACATAACACAAAAGTTTCTCTAGGTGTGGAAAAGGAGAAAGAGGCACAGAGTTTGGATATCAAGAGTCACCTTCCCTGCAGACAGTTTTGTCAGCTAAGGCTGTTTCAGTACTCAGCAAATATTATTGCAGAACTACTTTTATTCTTTGACTTGCCACTATAAAATATGATCTCTATTATCTTTTATTGTGAATTGTAAGCCTGTCACATTGAAAAGTAAAGAAGCACTGGGTAGAATTAATGACATAAGCACCAAAGTGCCCAAAGAGCCATTTGGCAATGAAAACTGGACAAATAGTTATTAAATCTATCAGTGATTTATTTTAAAGCTTAAAAAGAAGAAGAAGAAGGTAATGACTTGAATACACATTTTACTCACCATACTCAAGATGGTAGGCCAGATTTAATTTAAAAGTTAAATGCTTTGGAAAATCAGGAATTGCGTTAATATGTTAAATCATTTTCCAATTAAATGCCTTAAATCATTCTGGGTGGGTGTAACTCCTGATTGAATAAAGTAATTTGCAAAGCCTAGCCCCCCTGTTTCCCATTCAGGTTTTTCTTTTTCTTGTTTTAGGAGCTAGTTATGTCAGTGATAAAGAAGGAGCAAACTTTTCTTTGACTGTGCAAATAAAGCACTCTGTTTAGTTTAGCCAGGACTGATAATAGATTTCAGAAATGCACCTTTGTAAGAGTCCCCTCCCCCCCCCCCCCCAGCTCAGGAGTGACATACCAGAAATGTTTCTCACAAGACAACATTCTTCAAGCAATGCATATCTCTGTCAAGCAACTCTGCCAATGACCATTGATTATAGTAAATGGACTTGAGTAGCTTTGCTTGCTGGGCCCCTATGAGGCATGTGTTGAGTGAACATCTCATTTTCCTCTGTTCCCTCAGCCCCATCTATCTAGGCTAATGAATGGTATTAGGAAGCCATAACTTTTTGTTCCTGGCTGTAAAAAAATACTTCTTGTTTCTCTGTTTTCCTGAACTAGTCTTGCAGAACTTCTTCAAAATACCGCATCTCCTCCAGCAAATGTGATGAGTATAGATGTACATTCCACCCTATATGCTAGAACACGGTGTACTTATGACAAGCAAGCCTTCTTTGAAATCCATGGGACTTTTTCTAGAATTATAGCTTCTGTGTTACTTTTTTTCTGTACTTTCATGGTAGTTAGGGACTGCAAGAAAAACTTCAATCTGGTATGTTTGCATAGAAACAACTGCTAATATATTTGCTTTGGATTAATCCTATTTTAAGCTTATGGGGTTAGTCTGGAATAAGTGAATTGTGGCCTTAAAATGTGTTATATGAGTAAGCCTTTATATGTTTGTTGACTGGATTGAATGCCTATCTTCTGGAAGTATTTATGGTATTTTAACACTGTATCTTTGTCATGCCAAACCAAAATAAATCCCATCAAAGTAGACTTATTAAAATGATCCTAGGTTGCATGTGCAATGCCATATAATGCCATAGTTCACATCTATTATTAGAACTGATAATATCTAGACTTACGTTTATACTAGTTATGATGAATCACCCTGACAAAGGTTTAAATAACATGCAACAGTGTGGATCTCATTGTTTTTGTTGCTTTTCTGTTGCCTAACTTAGGTTTTTTTTATGACAGAATTCTTTTCTTTATAAACTTAAATTAATGTCCTTCAACATTTTAGTTGGCTATTGCTCTGTTTTCCCTTGCAGTGATGTAGTGTATTGTGTCGGATCATGTTTCTTTCCCAACTAAACCTCTGAGGAAGAAAAGTGAAAGAACAATGCAAACAATGTTGGTTATGGCAACTGTGTGAGATATCTCTTACACAAACAGAGAGAATGGATGGTATGTGTCTGTATATAGGTCAACCTTTGAAATAATATAGTGAAGCTCATAGGCTGGACAGACAGATTTAGACCTGAGGTAATATGGTTCATCTCTGAAATTTATAAGAGAGCTGCCTTTCAGTTTTATGTGTAGGAACTTAGGGAGTGCATATATTTTAATCTTCCTGGAACTGTTTCTGTTGTATATGCACATTGTGCGACCATAGCAGTGAAATAATTTCTGAGTTTTTGCTGTTTCTGTGTTGTAAAAATGACAGTACTTCCAGTTTAGTGGCACTTTAGTCTCCGCAGGCACTGTTTTCATTCGTACTGTGAGTAGAGATAATTGCTTATAATTTTTGCCAGTCATCATTCTTTTCAACACTGAACTATTAAGCATTGCCTTTAATATAATTTTGTTTTGACATTAGTAATAGCTAGAAGGCTGACTGGATGCCAAGAAATGGAGGGACATAGGGGCCTTTACGGCTCCCAGAAGCTGAAATTGAAAAATTAAAGCCGTATAACCCCCTCCCTCCATTTGCCTGTTACAGAAGCCATAGTTGATTTACTGTTTACTTTTATATACATGCCAATGCAGTGGAAAAATATAAGCTGATTATAGACAGAGTAAATTTGACTCAGCAAAATGTGGGATGGAAAACAAGGCAACAGTAACAGACAGTATGTAGGGCAAATCATGTTTTGAAACTTCTGAGTGAGTTCCATCACCAAACTATTTACAAGAGAGTCTTGCTGGTCTCTAAGGTGCAACAATACCCTGTTGTATCTGGTCTAATGGACTAAAATGCCTTCCTTTTTGAAGCATTTATGTTATTTTATCATTGTGTAATTTAAATAATGGTCTTTACAAAAAGTGTCCTCCAAATCATGCTTCATTTCTTGTGCCTCATTGCCAATGTATCTGATGGCAACATTGTGTTTTTTTTCAAAATACCTAAATTCTCATGAAGCTCCAGAAGACTCTAAAGGTCTCCTATAGCACTTTGCCCAATGAAATTTGAGCCTAGTAAGAGGTCTCTGATGGGTGTTGAATTTTCTTTTATTTTTTTAATGTTCTGAAGTCGTGGTTTTGGGAGTCAGTAACATATTTTTAGGCCACATATTTGAGTTACCAGTAGATATAAAGGATTTTCTGTACTGGTGTTATTGAGTTGTCCTGTTAATATTTTGAACAAGACTCTTTTATGGTTCTTTATGTGTTTTTCAAATCAGTGTGGTGGTCTGCTTTGATCAGTTTCCAGAATACCAGTGAATTCAACTTTTTTCCAGAAAAGAGGAGAACTTATATTTTGCTGTGTTGTGAGATGCTTAATATTTGCAAACTCAAAGCTTTAGGTTGATTTTGCAGGTTTTCCTTCAAAGGTACCTCTCATTAGGTAATATAGCTTAAAATATTTTAATTCTTTTAAATATAAAAATTGAAGACTGTAGACACTTGAGATGGGGGTATTCGTATACGAATATCTCCGCGCAGCTGGACTTAACGAGGGGCCAGTCCATGGGACCGGACTGTCCACTCACATGTCCGGCGGTGGCGGCGGCGGTGGCCTTTCTCATCCTTCCAATCACTCACGGAGCGCTGCTTTTCCCCCACTCGGCTAGCCATTCCAGGCAGGGGGAGGGAGGACGAGTCTCCCTGCGTGGCTGCTGAGTGGCCAGCCGAGCGGGAAGAGAGCGGGGCTCCGGGAGTGATTGGAAGGATGAGTGAGGCCACCACCGCTGGATGCGTGAGTGGACGGCCCGGCCCCAGGGGCCGGACCCTCGTTAAGTCAAGCTGCGCGGGGATATTCGTATTCGTATACGAATACCCCCATATCTAGTAGACACCTCAGAAAAAGCATTCTGTTCTGTGACACACAGGAGAGAATGCATCAGCTAAGATGGTGTGTGGTTTTTTGTGTGTGTATGTACAGGTGTAAGGTAAAAAAAATTCTTCTGAGTAGGTGTCTTTTTAATATAATTTAAATATATGTAAATATGATTGATTTATTACAGCCATACAGTTATGGTGAAATCCTACACACATCTGTCTGAGGGTAAGCTATGAACTTAACTTCTGGGAGGCATGCATTGGGAGTTACTTCTGTGTAAGCATACGTAGAGTTGTGGTTTAGTTGTTCAGGGTGCTGAATACCTGCATAATGCCTACATTGCTGATTATTAATCCAGATGCTTAATTCATTTGGTGGGCCACCTTATTGTAGCAGAGTACAAAGAAGGATTTGATCTAGACTTACACTTAGAGTAGGCCTTGCACATCAGTGGAACTTAAGTCCTGATCAGATTAACTCCTATTGGTTTTGGTGGGTTTGCTTTGATTGAGATGGAATCCAACCTGATATTTTTATGTAAGAAAATCAAGCTGAAAGCCAGGAAGCATTAATAGCTCATGGACACAAATGCCTAATCTTGGCAGTGGTTTTAGGTGGTATCTAAGACTGTGAGGATAAGGCACCATGTTGGAAAATGTACCCACAATAAAGCAAAATGCAGAGCTTTGTAGTTGTAGCCAGTTTTTATGGTCAAGGTTGATCCTCTTGGTTAAGTTGCACTTATGTACAGAAACAGGGGATTCTGGTCCTCAATTTATCTGGAAGTTGTGGTCTTTTGCCAGTAGTGACATGGAAGCAGTTTATATTGAATCTATTATGAATCTATTTATCACATCCTTGGAGTCCTTTCCACCACTTTTCTTGCGATGATGGTTGGCTGTGCTGATGCAGGTAAGCCTCTTGCATGGAAAACCGAGTCATGAAGTGTGAATTGCATGTGGATCTCTTTGGAAACATGACAGTTAGAGGGCTTGTATGGTGAGAAAATGGTTTTGCGGGTGGATCTGATGTAGTTTGATGTCTGGAGCCTTCACATCTTTGTCTTAGAAGTTTGATGTCAATAGATAAAGATTAGTCTTTGGCTCTGTAAACTTTGTTCTTCACTGATGTTGCATCATTGTAATCTGTACTGTTAAAAAGAAAGAAGAATAATGCAAACATTTTGATAATGTCTACCACTTAATTTAACAATATATACTTACTGTTCTGACTGAGGATACTGACACAGTAAATGAAATGCCATGGATCCCAGCAAACTTTACTCAGAGACACGCCTGTTGAGGATTAGAATCTTGGGTGGCCAAAATTCTTGAAACTCTATATCCAGAGCCAGTGCCGTAGTGAGTATAGAATAGTCTTCGTAAAAGCGTCACCATTTTGAACAGCTTATACAAGAAGGTGGTCTTCTGCTTTGTTTCATGCTGGCTGTCTTTGTTAAGACAGATAAGAGTTCTAGTTGTTGACACTTTTAACATTTCTTTTAACGATGATGGCCCTGGGTAGATGTTTTGCCCAAGGAACCATTTTTCATTAAGAGGTCTGCTACAAATTGATTCGGAATTGTGGTTATTAATGCAGATACCAACACATACTTAATTATAGACAGCAACGTTCTTTAACTGAAATAAGATTTTTTTGGTCACAGCATTTTTTTCTCTACAGCATTAGGCTTGAAAATGGTAACTTTATAATATGAACAAAACCGGTTCAAATCTGTTTTGCTGAACATTGCTACAGTGTTCATTTATAGTATGAGGACTGAATGTGCCAAAATGTTTTCCACTTGCAGTTTAAATATCTGCTAGGGTTATAAGTGAGCTTGCATATGTGTGCATATTTTTCTGCTTTGCTGCTCCTTCATATTAAAGGCTTTGTGTTAATTCTTTTAAATCTACTGTAAATAATAAATAAATAAATTTATTGTCATTGTATAAGTCTATATATCTATGTATAAGTCTATGTATAAGTCTATACATAGTATACACATACAACTGTAGTGTATAATGTTTTCCTTTTGTTTGCCTCAGCTTTCTGTCCAGCTACCTCATTTTTTAGGGTCACCAGTAGTCTTGAAAGATTTATAATTTCAGATGAATGAATAAAATGGACTGACTTAAACTTTCACACTTAAGACTGGCAGTGAAATATCAGCTAATTAGTTCAAGTTAATGTATTTGATACGAAATTTGGGTGTGTGAAAGACATATTGTTGGGTTGCATTGTCTTCATGACTGTTATTGAGCAAAGTTATTTCAGCTCTAAACATTTTTGGATGAAGCTACTCAAGGGTTATTTTTTCGTACATGTAACTTTCCAATTGTTACAATTCTTCTCTGAGACTTCTTGCTTATGAAGGTGAGGTGGGTGGTAGCTAGAGACAAGACCTTTTCAGTTATGGTGTCATAATTATGGAATAATATCTCTGGCACTGCTTGCTCAGTGAGGTAATTAATGCTTCTCTTTTCCACATTTTATGAAGACATTTCCCCCTCATACTTTGTAGATTTTGATGGTTTTTTAAATTATTTTTAATATTTTTAAATTTATATTTTTAATTTTGCTGAGGTGGTATCATGGTGCTGCTGGTTGTTAACCATCTTCTAGAGTTTTTACTTTTGTAAGATTCTCATTTGACTGAATAACACATAACCAGCCTTGAAATAACTAGATAGATATATTTAAGTTGGGCACATAACTGTTGTGACTGGTTTGTCTCATTGCCTGCAGTCTTGCCTGTCCATGCCACTAATGCCAACTGCAGAACTTTAATGCCTATGACAAACATAAGGCCAATTATGCTTTTCACGAGCTATGTGAAAGCACTGGGATAAATTATCAGTGATGTAGGCAGTGGTGTCATACCTAGCTCTACCTATCATTTTCATCTAATACTGTGACTTTTATCTAATCATGCGTTAGTGGGACAGGTAATATGCTCAACCAATGCTTGGGAAGGGTAATGGACTGAATGAGGGCCAAGAAACTTGTCAGTCCAGACAAAATGGCAATACTAGGTGGTTCATCCACTTGCTTAAGTGGTGTTCAGCCCTTAAGTGGTGTTAAGCTGGCATGGGCACTGTGACTCTGTGACTGCATAGAGTTAGCCTTGCAACAGTTATTCATGCCTGGAAGATATCACATTTAGATGATTGCAGTCTATTCTATGTGGAGCTGACTTTGAAAACATTTAGTTCAAAATAGGGTCACTGGACTGTTAACTGGAACCCATCAATACGATCATATTTTGCTGGTATTGTGTCATCTGCAGTTCAGTTCTGGGCCCAGTCCAGAGTGCTGACTTAAATATTTAAAACTCTAAGAGAAGATGCAATTTTTCCAATATTCACCTATCCAAACATTAAGATCATAGTCTAAGGCAGTGTTCCCCAACCTTTTCTGTATTGCGGACCGGTGGAACCTCTGAGGGAGGTGGGGTGGCCCCTCGCGCTTGTGCTCTCCGATGCACGTGCGTTCCCCCACCACTTCGTGCATGCGCAGGAGCGCCTGCCCACCCACGCACCCACCCCACCCCTGCGCATGGGCGCATGCTTGAAGGGGTGAGGGAGTGCGTGCCAGTGGCGGCAGCGGCGGCGGCAGCCTGGGAGCCTGAGCATGGCCGGGGGGGCTCCCTCTGGCCGCTCGCCTCCCTACGGGCTCCAACGAGGCTGGGGGCGGGGCTCCTCGCCGCCCTCTGCGGGAAATTCAAATGCAGCCGCTGGTTCCGGAGTTGGAGGCACCAGCGGCGGCATCGGCCTGCTGAGGGCAGCGAGGAGCACCGACCCCGGCCTTGTTGGAGCCTGCCGGGAGGCGAGCAGCCAGAGCACCCAGCCATGCTCTTGCCTCCCGGCTGTTGGCTACCCCCCCCTGTCGCCACCGCTGCCGCCGGGAGGCCAGCAGCCGGAGCACCCGGCCATGCTCTTGCCTCCCGGCTCTTGGCTACCGCCCCCCGCTGCTGCCTCTGAGTGTGTGCGGGGGGGCGGCGGGAGGTCTGTCTTCACGGCCCGGTCGGGGTCAAGCCACGGACCGGCAATGGGCCGTGGACCGGGGGTTGACGACCTCTGGTCTAAGGAGTTCTTCCTGGTATCCGTGTCTGCCAAAGCCGGGTGGATAGTCATAAAAAATAGGACCTTTTCAGTAGTGGCACCCTGCCTGTGGATTTCCTGGCATTTATGTGGCTGCTTACCTCATGGCAGGTCAAAACTTTTTAAAATCTGAGGATTTTACTTACATTTTCAGTAGGTACTACTTTTTGTTTACCCTTTGCTTCTGTTTCTATTTTGTACTATTTCATTATGATTTTGTACTTCACGTTTTTAACATATCACCTGTATACTACTCAGAGAACTTCAATTACTAGATGGTCTGAAATGTAATTAAAATAATGAATGAATAAAATGTAATCTGCTCTCTTAGTTTTCTTTCAGCAGAGCACTTGCCATACTGTGTCTTCAGTTTTTAAATCTTTGTCACATCAATTCATGGATTTTATCTCTTCCAACCGTCATTCTCTCTTTGACCTCATAGTTTTTTCAGCCTGATTCTAAGCTCACTTTTCTTTCAATTGCCTAGCACTTTGGTGTTTTCTCCCTGCCTTTTTCCTGATGTCAGCCTTCCTCAACCTGGTTCCTTACAATCCCTAACATCTGTAGCAAGGAGATAGCAGAAGTAGAATTCCAGCCAATTTCTGCCTGGTTAGCCATATATTACCCTACCTCCCTGAAGAAATCAGATTTCATTTTTTTTGGAAGCAAAGTAGAGTTGGGCATGGTTAATACTTGGATGGAGGCCATAAGAGATCTTTGGTAGGGCTAAGAAAGAATCCTGCCTGAAACCTTGTAGATCCACCACCAGTCAGAGTTAATAATATGGACCAAGGTTTTGACTAAGTGGCAGAAATCCAGTTGTGAGTTGCAGCTGGAATAGGCCAAATTATTTAGTGGAAATTATGGAGAAGTTGACTCAACAAATCTTCACTGATTCAATGAGCCTACTCTAGCTGCTGCTTAGTACTGGATTTCAGCCAGGATAAGGCAGCTTCCTATGAACTCAACCTTAGTTTTGCTCAACTTCTTTTTAGCTGTTGTCTCTATTGCTTCCTTGTCCAGAGCACCTTAGCATACTAGGAAGGTTGCCAGGGTTCTAATCAGTGGGTGATTGCACTAGGAGTAGTAGGACCAGTCACAAGGGTAATCTCTAATCCTGTGCAGGCATTCACATACTTGCAAATAGCATTAAATTGGGGATGAGGAGTGAGTACAATATAAGTCCTACTCCTGAACAACACCAGCAATGTTGCAGGTCATAATTTGTGAAGTGTGCAATCACTTTCCGCTGAATTTGGTCTCAGAGTTTCCATGTCTGAGTTCCCTTATGGGTTCCCAATCTCATGAATTCTGTAACTGCATTCAGATTATGTTTGCAGACCCCTATGCAGGCCTTGGTGGTTAATGCATGAAGATCTGGAATGCTGCTGTGCGTATTAAGATATCTGAGAAGCAGTGTTTACATATGTACGCATGTTCCTATTCCTACTTTAGTTCTACACGTATATGCTTCTGTATTCTACAGATCAACTTGGACTTTGGCAGGTGTTTCAATAGTTGTTTCAAAATTCACAATTTAGTCATTAGGAAACCATGGGAGCCCATCACTCTTTGAGTGGGGGCAGTGAGCAGAGAAGCATCCCAGTTGTCTTTCTACTTTTTTTACATTAGAAGCCCCTGGAGGCTTGAATAACAACAGGTAGTGATCTGTTTGTGTCCAGGAAATTGCTGACACTCTGCCCGCAGAAACAATAAAGATCATAAAGGCAATTGCATAGTAGCAGTTTAATTGAAATTAGACAGAACTAGTCAAGGGAGATCCAAACTGCAAAATATATGCAAAAGGAGAGCAATGTGTTTACTTGTGTTTGTATTGTATATTGGGATAGACAGGTGTATGTTTTCATGTTGTATTTCTTTTATTAGAAGACTCTGAACTGCAGATGCATATTGCATTATTAATCTATGAGTGCATACTCACAGTTAATCTATGTTTAGTGACTTCTGCTTATGCATTTTAGCTTCAGAATAAAGTGTAAATAGTCCCTGAATTGCTTGTGCCCATCTAATCCATGGATGTTGTTATGTGCCATCAAGTTGAAACTGACTGATAATGACCCTAACAGGGCTTTCAAGATGAGTGAGATATTTAAGGAGTGGTTTTATCAGTTTCACACTCCCAGTGAGTTTCCATAGCTGAATGAGGGATTCGAACCTAGTCCTCCTGAATCTTAGTCCATAACTCGATCCACTATAGATTAATGGACTAACTCACTCAGGAAGTCTGTGTTTGAATCCCATTCGGTCATGGAAACTCACTGGGAATATGGAACTGGTAAAATCACTCCTTAAATAGCTCATTTACCTTGAAGGCCGTATTAGGATTGCTGTAAGTCAGTTCTGACTTGACGGGACATAACAACAACTGAAGGATGGGGAACCTGTGGTCTTCTAAATATTGGTTGACTACAGATCCCATTAGTCCCGAATATTGGTCTTGTTGACTGGGAAATTTAGCCCAACATACATTTAAGAGGTCCTTGCAACAAGCATGTATGAAGACTAGATAGGCCTTCTGGTTCCCTCCCTTGGTTGCGCCAGTATGGACAAGAATTATGGGAGCTGTGGTTTAAATCAATGGAAATGTGTCAGTTTCATGGTACTCCACCAAAAAATAGTCACTGATTCACCAGTGGACACCATCATCCTTTTTTCCAACACTGCAATGTGAAAAATGTTATATTTGTTTGGCTTTCTACCTCATTTTAGTCTTCCGAGGTTGTAATAAGTTAGAGTGGAATAATAAGTCATGCCACTATTAACATAGTGGGTTTGTCTGTTTGTTTTGGAGATCTTTTGATGTTATGATACTTATTTCTGAATCAATCTAAAAACAATTTGTGTTACTTGTATGACTTCTAGTCTATCCTGTCTAGTCTATCAGTGCCCTTTTGGTGATGAAAAATAATTAAAACATATACACATTGTACACATCTGACTTAAGTAAGGCTGAAGAAGGAAAATGGCAAGAGAAACTTTCAAGAGGTATATTTTACATTTGGCAAATGCCGTAATTAAAATTAGTCAAAGAAACCCACAGATAGTAGAGCTTAGTATCATAGTTAATGATTTATTTTATGTTAATGACTTTCTGCTAGGGCATAAAAGACTGTTCATAATGGACTCTCAATGCTTTATTCAGTTGCTAGGGATAATGGGATAATCTTTCCCAAAATTAAGCTTTTTTGAAGTAAATTATGCTGTTATTTTTCAAGTTAACTCTTGAAAATTTATTACAGCACTAATCTTTCAAGACCTACTTGTATCCTTAATGGAAATGTGTTTTAGAAACATCAGGTTCCTTGCTCATTAACCAGGTCAGTTAATTATGTTGGAAATGTTTCATTTTATGTTTAGTTTTATATTCTGTAGATTAATATTCATGAAGTGGAAGTCTTAAATTTGGTGTTAGGTTCTGTGTTGGAACTATAGATGTTGTAGCTGACTGCCTAAGTGGAGGAAGCAAGCTGAAGCCAGCCTATTATAAATTTCCAAGCCTTAACTCACTCACCAGTAGGCAAACTGTTTAATTTTGAACTGGGCAGATTTTTTTTTTAAAAGTATGTTGATAATTGGTCATAGCCAGCATTATATTTCAATAACAGATAATTTGCCTACTGAAGTCTGCATAATGTGCTAATCATGTCTAGTGGTTAATAAAGGCCTCCTATCTCACTCCCCTGATGGCTATAAAAGGCTATTATGTTTGTGGCAGCAGTTCAGGTACAGCTGCTGTGTGTTAATAATGCATAATTGTCCTGTTAATAAACACAGCAAAGGCCATCACCCCAAGCACCTAAAATACCTATTTTCTTTCCAAAATATTTATTAACACCTTAAAAACATATCTATTCATTTTAGTTAACTGTATATGAGTTAATGACACTCTGGGTTTCTTGTGTATCTGAGCTTTTGACACCTGGATTGCTGTGTGGAGAGATTAATGTATGTTGTAGCTAATCTTTTACCACTGTGTTCCTTTTCCCCTCCCTTATTTTAAAAGCAAGCTGTGCATGATGTGAATGTTGGGCTTACTGTGGCACAATTAACTTGATATGGTACTTAGTGGGAATGCTCTGTTTTGAGTGGGCTAGGTTGAAATTGTAGGACAAAAGCGTCTTTCTGTCCCACTCAGACTTGAAGGCTTACAATAATCATGGTCAGAATGTAAAGGCATTAATTTGTGTAGGTGGGTGTGCATCTATGGACAGTGTGTAGATAAGTTGTTTGCATTTGTCCATATACCCCCCACTACACTTATTTAGGGTTCCTGTTTGTTTTTAGCATACTGTGCTATCTGCCAGTAATCTATTTATTGCTCACACATTCCCTTCTGGTAGGGATTGCTGTATTCATAAAGGCTTTATAAAATATATTTTCTCCAGACAAAGAGGATTCACATGGGATTTCCATTTTGCCAAGGAAACATGCAAATCAATAGACCAGCACTTATCTGCATTGAAATTAGGTATATTGTAATTTATGGGCATAGTGATATCCCTCCCACCCCCACCCCCTGTTCCATAGCCTAACATTCTTTAAAGTAACCCTGGCTGTGTCTCCTTGGAGAGGAGCAACTGAAAGAAAAAATATATATATATCTCGTTTTCATATCATGTGCCATTGTTTCATGTTTTCTGTTAGTCATTTTGATAACCTTGCATTTTCCCCCTCCTGTTTTGGTTTGGAAACAAATGCTCAGAGAGCAGAGAGATCCAACGCAGTTTCTATCATCAAGAGAAATGAGAAAAGCTTGACTAACTGACGGAGTTTTATTTGTGCCATACATAGCACACAACAGTTCATTTGTCATGCTTTAACTATATAATACAGACAATAACATATGTGGAGACACAGTTGTGATAAATGTAGTGTCTGGCCCTGTTGCTATTGTTTGCGCTCTCTATGGTTGTCATACATTGTTCTTTGCCTATCATCCCCTTACAGCAGACTTTGACACAATTTTGAGCGTTCACTGCTGCATTTTCATTGCACAATATACATGAGTTTGACAGGGTGTGCTGAGGACAACCCGGACGAGCAATTGATATTTTGAAGTGGCAAGCATTGCAGCAGCTGCTTGCCTGTGAAAAAAGAATGATAAGATATATTGTATTGTTAGTTTCAGGCAAAGCATTAGGGTTTAAGCTCTGTAAAAATGTACACATTATTCGTCAGTGGTGAGGCAAGCCTTTTATGTTTTTTAGAGCTTAGCTCCCTAGCTGATGTGAACTAGAATGACATTGGTTTAATGGTCAGTAAATGAATAGGAGTACTTTGAATTTGAACTGCTGCCAATTTTGCACCAACAAAGAGGCTGACAAAAGAGAGATTTTATGTGAAATGCAAAGCACAAGAAATGTTTTGGAGGGAGTTGGAAGGGAAAGGCATAGGAAAACTCTGAAAGGGAATATTCTTTAAGGGCCAGGGTATGAGTGATATTAAAATGGTTAAATTATATCCATTTCATGTGGCTCAACAGTTCTGGATGTAAGCTGTTACATGCAATTTTCTGCAAAACTTCTTCTGTGTGTGCTTAGCCTTTCGGAATATATTAATGTTGAATTTACACTGTGTTTTTCTAAATACCATATTGTGCCCTGCAGGCTTGTTGGCAGAACATGAGAGTTGTCCACTGCTGAGATTCCAAAGTGTCTCTCACTATCTGGTAGTGCGAAATTGTAGTTTAATCAGTTGTGGCACTTTCAGTGTGTAACATTCATTAGCAAGGCAATTTGTCATGACTGTTAATAGTCAGGATGCATCTGCTCTCTTTAGTCTCTGACCATGATAAATAAGAAGGCAAATCTTTTCAATGCTGAAGTTAACTTTGTGCAAAATTGTAATCCATGATCAGCTGTTTCAAGGAACAGCAGGAAATCCAGGTGCAAATGTTTACTTGGCCATGCATTGTATAGATTTATTTTATTTATTTTTTAAAAAGTATTCTGTGGGCAGTAAGGTGAGAGAATGCATACTTTGATTAGCTATTACATGGGAAATGTAAGCTGTGCATATGGTATTATCGATGTTCTAGCATAACAGTTTCTGGAGACCCTCATAAATTAAAATGCATGCACATTTATTATTTCAAAATAATAGTAGCGGGTATATAATCTGCCAACATTTACTCATTTGAACTGGATCGCTTCACTGATTTTACATCCAATTAGTGTTTAGAGCCAAAAAACCTTATTTTAAAAACTCTACTAGCACATAAGTGTGATCAAAATCTAATTGGAAAGAAGTTCGTGCCCCTCCCTCCTCAAATAAACACCCTTGTAATCATTGTTCTAATATTGAAGAGTTAATTTATTTCTGTTAGACCTTTTTACATATGAGCTGTGAAACAAAAACGCTTTATAGTCCATATTGTATTTTACTGGGGGGGGGGGGAATCCCTGCATTTTAAACAAAATGTTTGCTTTGTTTTTTAGAATGTGAACTCAATCTTGGTAAAATCTCTTCCTGCTGATAACAAAACTATTACTGTTTAAGTTCTCATTTGGCAGTTAGTTGGTACGCTTCAGTGGATGTTGTCAAAAAGGCTTTTCTATTGAGTGACAGCCTTGTAAGAATGTGAATAGAGATTTTAATTGTATATCATGTGTGCATATCAGAGAGAGTGAATTCACTAACTCTTCTTAGCTCTATGTCTTTATAGGTCAGCCATACAAAAATACTTTCTAAAAAAGAACCATTTGGAATATTTTATGTAAAAACCTAGCTTAGTATCAAATTGCATATTTTTTTCCACCTCACATATTTTTGTTCAAAGAATGTAAATGTATTAAGGACTATATACTTTTATTTTCATAGTAAAAAGGCCAGAGAATACCAGAACATATTATTCTTATAGCGTTTACTCTGAAAAGTTATGACTACCATTTTGCTTATAAAATTAGCTTAGAAAAATGAAGTAGAACTTTATCTGAAGCCAGCTGTCTTTCGGTAACATGGCTTTTTACAGTCTGATCAACAAATCTATCACAGTACTTGAAGTTCGGTAAACATGAATCTGTCGGCTTTTATGGGAGCTGAACTGGCCTAACTCTTAAGGTTGAAATGTCATGAACAGTTCCTTTGGACTGGACACCATGCCATGTACTATTGAATGGCCAAAATCTTATAGTGTAAATTAACATCCACTTGCGGCAAGGACTTCACCTCCAGGGGGAAATTTGCTGGTAATTAAAGAGTTCCTTCTTCAATCTTAGGACTTGCTTGTGATGGGAACTCCTTGCAGAGGAACTGAGGGTGAGTCATTCAAGTCCCAAAATCAAAGGAGGAACACTTTAATTACCGGTAACAGTAGTCTCCCCCTTCTGGTAATATCATTACTGTTATGTTGGTGTAATTTGCATTGCAGGGTTTTGGCTGGTTAACATGCACAGGGCTCTAGAATGGCTTCAATTATTGGGATGAAAACACACAAGTAATTCATGTTTCCTGTTTTCCATGCTTTACACATTCTCCCAGCTGAATTATCTTCAAACGTAAAAAAAAGCAGCACAAGCCTCTTGCATGAGAAGAGATATGGAAGTTGTGCTATGGAAGTTGCAGAAGAAGATGAGAACAGGGAGTATGAGTCAGTCTTGTTTTCTCCTCCTCCTGAAAGGCAGTTCCATCCAAAGCTACTTGCAATGTAACGTCTGAAAGTATATTTCATGTTAGAAAAAATGCCTTTCTACCTAGATATAAAGGCCAGGGGCCAACCTGTGTGGCTCGTGGCTGATCAGAGATTGAATTCCTACATGGTTTTAAACTTGTTTTTAAATGTAAAAACAGTTGCCTCCCTAAAATTACCCACTTCAAGCTTATGCTTACCTCATGAAGGGAATACTCTGATGGGCAAACAGTAGTTGTCAATGAGCAGTTTTGATGGGAAAACCGTCCAGGGGAGAAAAGAGTTAAACCTTGTCTAGAAGTATAATCTTGTTTCTTTGTCATAAAACCCCAGATTCATTTGAGTGTTATAGGTTTCCCTAGTTGTGTCATGCTCCCGGTGACCTAATCAGAAGTACATCAGGATCTAATAACAGGTGATGGCAACCTGTCAATCTAGAATAGGGAAGGACAACTGCCGATCCCATCAGCCAAAGCCAGTGTTGCCAGTGATGAGTGGGGCCTGGCAGTTGTGCCCCCTCCCCAATGTCTGCAGTGTGATGAATTGCCCAGTCCTGATCTAGCGGCTTCTCTAAATATTGTATCTATTTCAGCTCAAACAAATCCCTTACGAGCACCTCCTTATGTTCAAACAGAGAATGTGAAGACAGCTAGGTACTCCCAGGGTACTTTAGAGTATTCTGCTTTAGGTTTTTATTCTGTTTCAGGCAGTGACAGTTGGTGCCCATTGTGGTTGATGAGGTGGAAGGTATAGCAGCCATTAGTGGGAAAAGCCCAAGGTAACAGGCAGAGGAGCACAGCTGGGTGCTCTCACGTGCACACAAAAAGGGAGGGAGAGGCAAGCACTCAGATAGGAAGACATGCAGAGGCAGGCATTCATTCACATCCAGCCCCACCCATCCTATTCATTGAGAAAAATGTATATTTTGCTCCTGAATGATTGAACATGTAAAAGTGGAGACAGAACCACGAATTTTGCTCCTTCTAATTTTCCCTGTGTATGCGAGCCCACTCCCGTTCACTTCTTGACCCTTCCATGTTGCATGAGGATGTTCTATCAGAGTCCCAGGCTATGTGGAGATTTCTGCTGGTATTCAATTGAATGAAACTTGGTTGCTTCCTTCTCAATATAGGTAGGCCAGGAAATGAAGAAACAGGGCCTAGCATGCACAGCAACATTGGCAATGGAGCCAACTTGTGCAGCCCTGCCATGATCCCTCCCCCCTTTTTTTCTTCTTCTTGCCCCAGCACACTCTTTGGAGTAGCTGAAAAGGGCATATGTAAGAGGTGAGGTTATAGTTGAGAAAAAATGTGCCTGATATGAAAAAAGTTACTAATGGGTAGTGCAACCCCTACTGCTCTTGTCAGGTAACTGCATTATCATGTTACTATTTCCATGATAATACGTGTTTTGGCTGACAATATTTAGATCAGTTTTGGAGAATGGGATTCAGGGAATTAGATCCCATTTTTAAATTGTTTATTTCTAACCATGCCAGGAAGTGTTTGCTAATGAATTTTATAAATATTATTTGGCTTTCTCTTTTTTACGTTTTGTAACAATTTAAGATAGAGATTTGAGTTAAAAAGATTAATTGAGCTAATTAGAGGTGTTTGTAACACCCACTTGTGAATTGGTTTATGTCTTCACATGGAAAACTCCTGATCTTTACTTGTTTGCAATCCCTGGTTTAGGCTTTGATCTGAAACAATCTGTGTGGTAAACAGGGCCTCTGTGAATTTGTAAGAAAGACATAGTAGCTGAAATCCTTTTGCAGTTACACACACGGCATATGTTTTGGACATGAATAGCAGTAGGTTAAGAAATTTCTATAGACATCTGTTGAATGCTAAGTTGAGCAACTCAATGTGTGACATATAATGTCTACAGATATTTCTTAATTTACAGCAATTCACCTCTAAAAGTTAGCTGTTTGCATTAGTGTGCAACAGGATTTCATCCAGTGTAAAGCAGCAAAAGAAAACATGACATTCCATGGATGATGATTCTCTTCTACAATATATGGGTTCATTTTATGTAGTGTGGTATTCCTGACTTATACATAAGATTGCTGGCAGATGAAACAGCTAAATCAGTCAATCCAGCCCTGCTATTAGACAGAGTAAGGAGCTGCCTCACGTAGCAGATTTTGCCTACCAAAACAGGTAAGAAACTCTTATTTAATCTACTGTTTTATTTTTTATAGTCAGAGTGGAAAATATGCCCAAGGTAAATTACAACTGCTGAAAAAGCTTACATTATGTTTTTGGAGGAGGCAACATGTGACTGTTGGTTTTTTTTGGAGGCTTAATCTCCTTTCATGGCACACTCATGGACTTCGATGGGGAAAGAGCTCCTCGTTGGCCCTTTTCGTTTGGCAGATGTGTTTCTGCTCATGCCATGTTTTCTGACTGTAGGTGTATGCTCAAACAGTTCTTTTTCTCATTCCCCCCCCCCCACACACAAACACAGAGGCAAGCAGAAGTACCGTATTTTTCTGTGTATAAAACGACACTTTTTCATAAAATAATTAAAGGAAAAATTGAGGGTCGTTTTATACTCGGTAGTAAGGTGGGGGAGAGGGATCAAAGTGCTTTGATCCCTGTTTCACCCTCCACATTTTGCAAAGAAAATGGACGGGGAAAGCGATTCCTACTTTCCCCCTACATTTTTGTTGCAAAAAGCAGCTTTCCCCTCCAGGTTTTGCAAAGAAAATGCAGGGGGAGAGCGATTTCTGCTTTCCCCCTACATTTTTGTTGCAAAAAGCAGCTTTCCGCCTCCAGGTTTTGCAAAGAAAATGGAGGGGGAAAGCAATTCCTACTTTCCCCCTATATTTTCATTGCAAAACGTTTGCAACGAAAATGTAGGGGGAAAGCAGGAACTTTCCCCCTCCACTTTCTTGCAAAGAAAGAAATTTTGATTTAGAAAAGTGGGGGGCGTTTTATACATGGGGGCGTCTTATACACGGAAAAATACGGTATACGTGCAAGGTATAGTACTGCAAAATCCTTGTATTTCTCCAGTTAATACTGCCAAACTGTAAATACTAGTTAGACAGTTGAGAATGTAAGCTTAAAATGTGCAATGCAGTACTTTGATAATGTTCTCCAAAGCATTGTTTTTCTGCCAGGAACTGGTATGACTTTTATGTCAAGGAGCTTATAAACTGCTTAGAGTTGCAGCTGTTATCCAACAGTTGGATTACTGTTAGAAGTTGGTGATGGAAACTTTAGAGTGGGGAAATGATTGCCACATATACACAATAGTATCACAAAAAAGAGTGTGGATTATATTCCAGTTGAAGGCTTTTGAGTAATTTTAGAGATCTGAATAATTAATGAAATCTGTTTGTGCCATTTAATTTTATTTGCCACCATTTTTCATTGTGGGTTGGGTTTTCTGGGCTGCCTTAAATGTATATAAATGCATATAGTAAGCCTGGTCTGGAAGCATGTTCGCCATATTTTCCTCATGCATGCAGTCTTTTTTAAAGGGCTGAGTTCTTAAAAGTTCTTGGCTCTCAGTGGAAGCCCAATATTTTGATTTGCCATTAACTACACATAGTGCTGTTGGTTGGTTGGTGTCCTGTAACAATATGAGGTGGCATTCCTTCTTTTTCTTTAGAACAGTTTTAATTTTAAAACAAGAAGTCCCAGAAAAGGGCATGGGACCGATTCAAACAGCAAAAAGCATAAACAAAGTGTGCTGCTTATTTACTGCCCGATAGTTCTAAAAGGACACTCTGAGCAATTTACAGTTTAATTATGCAGGCTGCATATTTTGCCCATCCCCCCCCCCCCCAAAGGAGCTCAGTTTACCAACCTTGGAAGGATGGAAGGCTGAACCAACCTTGAGCTGGCTACCTGAACCTGTTGAGATCGAACTCAGGTCATGAGAAAAATTTTGACTGCAGTTTAACCACTGCACCATGAGGCTGCTGCATTTGAACTGAATAAACACAATAGCCTTCTTCATGTGTCCTCCATGCCTGCATTAACTAGTGGAAATGGCAAGAGTACAGGTACTCATCCCAGCCTGGAAGTTGCATGTCCTACTGTCTGCGTCTCCTCCTTTATTTTCCCTTGCAGTTGTTCAGCTCAGTTGAAGATATTGGGTTAATAAACTGTGTGATGTCAGGATGGGGCCAGTGGGCATAGCCACACTTACTGGTTAATGGCGAAAAACCATTGAGACATCCAAGGAAGATAATGATGAGACAGTGAAGGTGTTAGAAGAAAAATGAATGAACAAGAAAATATATGTGTCCGTTCAGCTGACTGGTCCTTTCCTCTTTTGGAGAATACATCCTTATGTATCTTTTTTAGTGTTCATCATTAGTGTAGAATAATACAAGCATTACCATAAAGGAAGCTATATCTGTGGCAACACATATTCGTCATTCCAAGATGTGTATGTGTGTGCAAGAAAGATATTTAAAGTACGAGAGTATATTTTCATATTTTTATTGAGGAACCAGGTTGTTCAGGATTTAAATGAAACGGCACATGCCATTGATAGGCACAGAAGTAACTGTGTCAGAGCAGAGACTGTTGGTGGTTCCCAAAAGTAGATGTCGCTACAAATCTTTTTACCCTACTTAGCCACTCTTAACGGTATCTTCCATGACTACCCACACAAGGCTTCCAACTTCAGCTCTGCCTATAGAATCCTTTTTTTTTCATCCATGGTAAGTAAAATGCACTCTCTGGCTCAGTGATACTGGCTAGCATCCCCTTGCTGATTTATGCTTGTGTAAGGGAAATCATAAAAGTCTTGGTAGCAAATTGCTGCTCATTAATAAGTTGCTGGTTGCATTTCTGATATGCACTTGATTGTACCAGGTATGAATTTAATTCTCTGTGTGGCTCCTTATGCATTCTGGACTGTAATATCTATTGTGTTGTCAGGACCTTTTAGGTGTGGCCCAAAAGCAGTGGAATTCCTTGCTGCAGGAAATTTCTGATACCTCTCCCCCCATGGCTTTTAAATAGGTTCAAAGACTTGTTTGTTTACACAATTTTTAAAATCATATAATATTAATTTGTAACTTTCTTGGGTTCCTAAGACTCAGAAACCTTTTAAATTGTTTCTTTTATTGACTTGCTTGGTTTTAGATTGTCCTTTTGTCATTTATATTGATTTTGCATTGTTTTAATGATTGAGTTGTGTTACCACATAAACTGTCTTGGGATGACAGTGCATGTGGATCAATAAATAAGTTAAAGCAAATAGTAATAAAAATAATCAAACATAGCAAATCAAATTGCAAGACCATAAGTTGAAGTACACAGCAGAACAGAGTGTTTGTCCTGTATACATCACTGGAGGAGAGATGCAGAACTGCTGCTGCTTTTTTTTTATTGTGTGGTTGCAACTTATTGCCTGTCATAGGACATTTTTCCATTAGATGCCATAGATGCCTGTGCTAGTCTGTTGTGCACATGCCTTGGAAGTAGATAACAGCCATGCATGAATATTTGCCATTCTGGGACTGGGCAGAAGTTTAGACCTGTGAGTATTTAATTGGTGTCAGCCTGGCAGATAGCATTGATTGGCTCCTCAAGTGAGGATAGTTGTTGGTACTTGGCCCCATGATGCCAAGCACAGTGCTAGCTCAACAACATCATGGTTGTGTTGTCCTGTGCCTCAAGCTGCAGGGCCGTCTTCTTTGTGGCTCCTCTGCCTGCCAGGAAGGCACGTGCTCTGTCCCACATGGATTCATATCTCTTGCAAAATGTTTTAAATTTGATATTTTGACCAGAGAAGGAATGGTCTCTTCATCATCTTTCGGAATGTATTGTTCTTGGCATGATTTCTCCCCATCCTTTTCAATCAGAGAAAGACAGAGCTTGAAAAAGTTACTAACTAACTAACTAACTAACTAACTAACTAACTAACTAACTAACTAACTACTATTTTCCCTTGTTTGTATGGTTTTCCATATTCTGGACACAGATATTCTGTTAAGGATCGCCAGTTTGTTTGTTTTTTTGGCACGCCCTGAAACATCAGAGCTGGGGTATCTGTTCAACACATTTTCCCATTTATAAACTATGATGGATTCAGTCCAACTGTTAGTTCCAATTAAAGTAAACTCATCAGTTAATGAGTCTTACATAAATGTTGACTTAGCTAGTCCTATTCACTCAATGGCTGGGACAAACCTTTGGATTTTGCTATGTGCTATTTATGGCAGTTTGATGTCATCTTTTAAATGCATGGTGTTATACAGCAACATAGCTAATTTTGTAGTAGTATGTCTGTCTTGATTTCAGAAAATGAATATACTTTTAAAAAGAACTGCCAGACAGAATGTGTTTGCAAGTAATTATGGACAACCTTTCTTCCAATAGTTCAGCAAACCCTATATTTTCTTAACATAGTACACAATTAGATTATAATTACACCTTCACAATGCTCCATTGTAACAACTGAATACACTCCTGGAGCTCTTATTACATTTGAAATACTCAGTTTGCATGGGACCATTGATGGCTGTCAGCCTGTCTTCAATAACATCTCATCTCTCAGTTATATAATCATGTATTTTAAATCCAACACAATGTAGAATGCTTTTGACTCTCTCTCTCTCTTGGTTTTTAGGTTTCCATATCTTATTATACCTCCTTGTGTCTTTTAGAGATGTTAGATCGATGAAGAAATAAAATTGTTTTCATGTTGAAAAACAATAACCTGGAATAGATTTAGTACTGTTCAGTGTATACCTTTTCATCTTTTTAATCTGCATCTCAGAATTAAATATCTGTATATCTTTCTTACTGCAGTACTCTAAAATAGCCTTTCGTGTGCAAGGTAACCTACGAAGGAGTTATTCCAAAGTGGCGGCGGCAATGATGTATGTTTCTTACAACTACGTTGGATGGAATCCTGTTGGTGATTTATGAATGTGTAAGTTAAATTACATAACTCACTGCAGTTGGCTGCTGCTAACTAATGAAGTGCTGGTTGTATTAGTAATCATGTGCCTATTACATCATTGGACAAGTACTTCATAACACAACTGATACCTTGTTACTTAGCAGCAATTTGCTGCAGTGCATTATGTGATATCACCATCATAAATCAGCAGCAGGACTGTGGCCAATTGGTATGAAGCATCCTACTCTAGGTTATGTCTGTCTTGTGGTTTAAATGAAGTAGTGGCTTCTGCTGATGGGGCAGAATATAGTAATGCCTGCAGAATATATTTTGTGCCTTAGTAGAAACCATCTACTTCATCACCAATTTGGGGTTTTAGAAAACTTGGCAGGAACAGTATTTCTTCATGTCACAGGTTTGCTCCTGTAACTCGTAATTATGAATATTGAAGAGATATTAGTCTGTAAACTCATTTCTTTCATCAGAGTTTAATTTCTGTATTCTTATTCTGGAGATGTAGTGTCTTGTACTTTGCCGCAGGTCATTGGTGTGCACCTGGAAGATCATGGCACATGATTCTTGACATTTGAATATGCTAATTTATGTGTGTGTGCAAATTTATTAAAATTACTAGGATTTATTTAAATTTGGCAGAAGACAAGCCAGTTAATTATTTTTCCACTCACATCATGCCAATTCTGTTCCCATCATCTTCATATTCTAATAATGGAGTAAGAAATTTCCATGGGTGCTAATGGAAATTCATTTCCTAAATGTAATTGTAAGGCAGGAAAAGTAGGATTTTTGGGATTGGATACAGTTGCAGCACATGAAAAGGAGTAGTAGTAGCAACTCTTCCCTCTCCAGCTGCAGTCCATATTGCAAATGCCCTCTCTCAAATAAATTTAAGCTAAAAAAAATTGTTCCATTGTTCCTGGATACTTGTAGCTCTGGGAAACAAGATTCTTGTGGGACCAGGCCTAACAATATCCATGCCTTGGCAATGATAATAGGCAGTTGTTAAATCACATACTCTGATATTCTGGCATTTTAAAACAATTATCATATTTTTTTAAAAAAAAGGTTGAGACAATGACCAAAGGACAGTTCTATGGGAAAGAGATGTCTTATTGGTCTGTAGCATTCTTGCAGAGAGGTGTCATGTTATTTTGTCTTCTTTGAATACCAAAGGTGCAACATGAAGCAAGACCCAACAGTTCTCCTTCTGTCAGCAGCACTGGTAGGGATGACACCCCTTGACTCCTCAGATTCCTATGTACCTTGAAGGTTGTTTTGGAAAGCTGGAGTGTCCTTTACAGCAGGTTTTGTGTTTTGGATGGTCACAGAAGCCCTGTTCAGCTGTTACCTACCTATTTGGTAGCTGTTATTGACCAGTTATGAAGACGTGACTATCCCCTTCCTGCTCCATCATTTATTTCTTTACATATAGAATGTGTAAAGTCTATTTCTGAGGAATGATTTCTTCTCTTTGGAAATGTTACTCTTCACTTGGAGGGAACAGTGGGTGAGAGGAGAGAAGCTTACCTTACTCCTCTAAGTTTGTTGATAAATACTGGGTAGACAACAGTGGAATAAGGCTTTAAACTGTGCTAGATAGACCTCTGTTTAGCCATTTTTGCTTCTAGAGAGAGCACTGGCTTGCTTTTATCTAACACCAGGAATTTATTTAGCACCCTTAGGTTGCCATCTTGTGTATACCTATCCAAAGAAACACCAGGCACAGAGATTACTAATCCAACAAATATTAAGACAGTAATGGTTACTAAAAGTAGCATGTTTACAAGTAGCCATTAAACCCTTGCAAACAGAAACTTATTATATTGTTATGTTTGTGTAATTATGATTTAATGTTTGTTCCTTTTGTTGTGAACCACCCAGAGTGGCCCAGGTAGCTAGATGGGTGGTTCATTCATTCATTCATTCATTCATTCATTCATTCATTCATTTTATCTATCTATCTATCTATCTATCTATCTATCTATCTATCTATCTATCTATCTATCTATCTATCTATCTATCTATCTATCTATCTATCTATCTATCTATCTATCTATCTCTAAAATGATGCAAAAGAAGACTTGCATTTAAGCCACAAAGGTAATTAGTCTGCATAAAAAAAATCTAGTCTAACCTTTAATCGGTTTGATAGCATGGAAAGAAGTTTTCTCTTTTTAAGAGAGTAAGCCATTCCTTTTTAAAATGAACCCATGCAGCCATATTCACAAGTCTTCTGAAGCATTTCAGCCCTACAAAATAAGACATAAAATTGCACTGATTTTATAGTACACTTCTGGATAGCTGTTTTGATTAATACAAATCTTTAGAGCAGGATGGAGAACTTGTTGCCCTCCAGATGTTGTTGGGCTACAACATCTGTCATCTGCAACCATTAACTAGCCTGGTCAGAGTTGTTGCAGTCCAACATCTAGAGGCCTGCAGTTGTTTATCTCTGTTTCAGAGGATCCTGTTTTATGCTTGGCTTTACTGCTTTACTTTAGCACCTCCCAGCTTTTGAAATTTGGCGTTGCAGATTTCTTGCCTACAAGAAACATTAACATCTTACTAACTATTAACTGGCAAAAAAACACAAATAATGATGTTTAATTATAATAAATATGAGCAAGAAACGTTTGTAAATAAATATGGTTTTAAAATGTGTAATGATATTAAATATTTAGGTATAAATATAGTTAAAGTGACTCAAAAATTAAAGGAGCAAAATTTTAATAAATTAAAAAGTGATATTAAAGATAAATTGCAGGAGTATTCTAAATTGAAACTATCGTGGTTTGGGAGAATCGCTATGATCAACATGAAAATATTACCAAAAATTACTTTCTTATTCAGGATGCTCCCAATACAATTAGAAGAAGAAGATTTTAAGTATTGGCAGGGATTAATTAATGGATTTTGTAATCAAAGTAAAAAATCAAGAATAAATAAAAGATATTGATATAAAGCTCAAAAAAATGGAGGTCTAGGTATTCCTAATATAAAAAATTATTATATAGCGAATCAGTTAAGATTTATTGGAGATATTATATACAACAAAGGAAGGTTAATTTGGTGGGATATGGGATCGTCAGAAATCAATAGGAATATTGAAAAATATTTGTTTAATGTAGTAAAAAGAAATATAATAAATCAGGTGAACAACCCTTTTTTAAGAAACATGTTAAATATCTGGAACAGAAATAAAAAGAAGTTATGTCCCTTTAGGTAAAGGTAAAGGTTCCCCTTGACATTTAGTCCAGTTGTGTCCGACTCTAGGGCACGGTGCTCATCCCTGTCTCCAAGCCGTAGAGCCAGCGTTTGTCTGTAGATAGTTTCCGTGGTCACGTGGCCAGCGCGACTAGACACAGAACGCCATTACCTTCTCACCGTGGTGGTACCTATTTATCTACTCGCATTTTTACATGTTTTCGAACTGCTAGGTTGGCAGGAGCTGGGACAAGCGACGGGAGCTCACTCCGTTGCGTGGATTCGATCTTACGACTGCAGGTCTTCCAACCTTGCAGCACAGAGGCTTCTGCGGTTTAACCCGCAGCGCCACCACGTCCCTGATTATGTCCCTTTACAGTGGACCCTCGACTTACGGAATTAATCCATATTGGAACGGTGGCCGCAGGTCGAAAAGTCTGTAGGTCGAATATGCATTTTCCATAGGAATGCATTGAAAACCCATTAATCCGTAACCGGCCAAAGAAAAAAAAAAACCCCACCAAAAAAAGAAAATACAGTCACTTACCAGGTACAGTAGACCGAGCCCCGCTCCTCACAGTGCCTTGGTAGCCCCAGAACAGCCGGACTCTGTGTGAGCAGAGCGCCGAACAGCTGAGAGTCGGCAACCAGCAGAGAGGCGGCAGCCATTTTGGAGAGGCGGCAGCCATTTTGAGAGGCAGCAGCCATGTGGTCGCCTCTTTTTTAGTCTTTTTTCTCAACAACTACTTAGTTGACTGAAAAGTGGAAAAGAAGTATACACATTCTAAAGACTAATTATGATTTTTGTCATGGATACGTCTACACTGAAGAACGAGGGAGAGAGATTGAGAGAGAGAGAGAGATACTTGGTACACATGCAGATAACAGATTTATCATGTCTAATGCTGGTGTGCAAAAATATGAACTAGTAGCCCTTTAAGATACTCGTACAACAGGACACAAATCGTTTGCACACTTACCTGAAACATGACTGAACATGGTGTTTTTGTCCTGAATATTTTATCCATATAAGTTATATTTCGAGATAGCATTTCTACTGTTGTGTATTCTTATGTTGAATCTGAAGATTCATAGATCTTCTGGTCCTCGAAGAGGTTGATTCGCATTAGTCAGCTTTATAGCTGTAGTAGTTCTGTTGAATTTTTTTGTTTTCATTCTTGCAGATAAATTTGAGATGTGTTTGGGATTGTGATGCTTAAAACCAGTGTTGTGTGAGTACTTATCAGCTGGCCTACTACTTTCAACTGGCTTCCCAGGCCACTTCCTGATTTTCCAAGCCCCCTTTGCTTTTATCCGCATCAGTTCTGCCAATGGAACCGCTTCCAGCAGGAGAATGGCCCCATAGGATTATGAACTAGATATGAAATTAATAAAAAGGATTATGGTCTCAGTTGACAGTAGATTACATTTAGCACTCACTATGTTTTGGAGAAGGAGAATGCAATTATCTGAATGTTGTTTTATAAAGGGAGTATCAATATATTTACCGCATGAATTAATAATGGTTTTAAAAGTAAATATATGATGTAACTGTACTATTTAATTTGGGATTAATAAGCGCTTGCCAGACAAATGTGCAGTCATGTAGTTGGGCAAATGCACAAAAATGTCATTAACTTGTTTATATCTCTAGGCAGTGATGTATGTGACAATGTCTCTGAATTGTTTTGCTTTGCATACATCAAAAACTACCTCATTTGCCAAATGTGGCTCTGATCCTTTGTCTGTATTAATTGAGAATGACATCCTTATTCATCATGTACAATTTTCTTTGTAACCATTAAAATTCCATCCAAAGATGACCCATTCGGAGGAAAACTGCAGAATAATGCATGACACTTGATTAAGTGAATGGGAAGTGAATGATAATGTTCAAGTTTGATGTGGAATCACTGTAGAGTAAGAATTTCTTTTTTGAATGTATCAGTAACATTTGTTTTGCTTAAAGCAATTTAATCAGCAATGCCTTTTTGTTGCCTCCTTTGACTTTCTGGGGTGAGTGTGGAATCATAAATATATATTAAGATAATTTATATTACTTGTCAAAAACAGTGTTTGTTTCTTGGATAATAAAGGTCTCATTCCGTTGATTAAATTTATGTTTATATTTGACATTTTCTTGGGGTACATAAATCCAAATGACAGTTAAAGTCTATGTACTCCCAGTACTGAGTGCCAGGTTGAGTTGAATTTGGACATATCACATAAATAAAAGTGGTTTTACATTTCACCTTCATCTAGTAGGTAAGCATGCCACCTTTTCTTGTGAAACATAATCACTTTTGACATGGCAAAATTAGATCCTGGCTATTTATTATCTGCTGAAATCAAAAACCATAACTGGAAAAGCATGTGGCAAGTTCATTGGAGCAGCTTGCATGCAGAGAAGAAAAGAGGAGGCTTTCCAATTTTTTAGCTCAAGGTGATTTTCCTCTAACACCCAGAGCATTTTAATTAATTACCCTGAAAGATTGAGTAAAATATTATTTGAATACTTTATGGTGTTGCATGTTAACATCTCAAGGACAGAGAGCTTTACTTGCTTTTCAGCAATGCTTCACTTGTCAGAATATATCTTCTGAATTTATGCAGTATACCACAGTGTAAAAGATAGTCAGGTCTTGAGTACTGTGAATTATTATTAGGTGCCTAAGTCAAATTTGATCTACTGGAAGAGAAATTAATATTTATAGATGCCCCATTCAGCCTTAAAATTAACAAAAAATACAGGTCCCAGTAGCTGCTTATAGTGCAAACTATCTTGTTTGGTTTATTGTTGTTGTGAAATGAGAATTCTGTATATAATTGTATTCTGTATTGATGCTGTGCAGGACATTTTAAAAAAGGAGTATTATGTATCCCTCCATATGAAGCACAGTTACTACCTTAATGACTGTGTCTACTTTTTAGTTGTCATGTAGCCCAATTAATGTTGGCAGTATTTATCTAATGAATTTCTCTTCTAATTAGAGATGACCTTTTAAAGTTCAACACAGGTGAACTGGAGGAAAGTGGGGAGTGTGTTCAGTATGCAGTTGTTTGCATTGAAAGTGCTACAGCTGAGGTAGTGGCTCATTTATAGTAGGGGATGGGATCATAGCCACAACTTGTGGGTCAGGCCAATGCCATGACACGGGACTGAGGGGTGGTGGTGGAGGATAATATGTATGTTGTTTATTTACTCAGTCAGAACTGCTTGTATAGTTGTTGAAGCCAGGAAGCTGGCTTCCAGTAGAACTTTTATAACCCTTTCCTTTCATATGGTGAATCCATGACCAAGCTAATGTGGAAACAGTGTGTGTTGGCAACTGGGCCATCCATATATACACTGCACTATTGTGTTCCATGTTGTGTGGAAATGTGCCCTGCAAAACTGCAGCAAAATATCTTCATCTGTATAACCCACCTGGAATTTAGATAAGGTCACTAAGTGTGAATATCCAGTTCCTCACATGCTTCTGTGCACGGAGAATGTGCTGACATTGTATACTGTTCAAAGAGAAGAATTGTAACATGTCATTGTAAAGTGAGTTGTTGCAAGTTACCCTGTGTTTTACAGGTAGTAGATCAATTTATTTTGAAAGCTCAGTGAAGATTCCTGAATTTTCAAAGATTTGTAGCTGAAGTACAGTCATTTTACTTAAATCAATTTTTCCAGGTTTTATGATTTTGTGTGATTAGGATGGTTCTCAGAATATAGGGCTGATGCTTGCTCAGTGAGCCTATTTAGAGGTGGAAAGCATATAAAATGTCTAAACCATTAACTGAACTTTCTAATCAGTAATAACAAGCTGTACTCAACAGATATAATACGTCTCTTGTTGTAAAGGCAGCACAACCTTCTCTTGACTTTAGTTAACCATCAATAGATTAGATTAGATTCCCATTTGCTGCATTATATTAATATTTTCAATCCAAGAAATAAATGTGTCAGTTTCTATGGCTACATGGTAATAGGCACAGCCATAACAGAGTGCCTTGAGGCCACATAAAAGACTTAATATACAGATTGAATAGGTTTACATTGTTTATGACTAATCTCTCAAACCAGGAATTTTGTGGTCTCATTTTCCCCTTCAGATTTGTTCTTTGAATCAAACTAATTTGCTTGACTGATTATAGCTTAAAGCTATGGTCCATTTAACTAAAATAAAATAAATTAGAGGCATATTTGTTTTTGAGGATTTTTGCAATGTTAACTTGTAATATTTATTGATAGAAAATGTTCTAGCAGGTCAGTTCTCATCTGACAATAATATGGAGTTTCTGTGGTTGATGGGTTTTAAAGTTTAGTTCTGACCTTTGGCTTCAAATAATATATAGCCTTTTACATAACAGTAGACTTACTGTGTTGGTGTAACTTTCTACCACTAAAAGAAGCCTTGCAGAACTGTTGTCTATGGAAAGTTATCACTTTGGGAGGTGCCCAGCTTAGCAAGTGTTTTCACTTTAGAGAGGTGCAAGATAAACCAAGGACTGCTTGCTTTTCTCCTTTGTATTGCAGGAAACATGCACCACTGGCACCATCTAGAGTAGCTGCACTAGCTACATCCCTAATAATGATATCCAAATATGTTATATTACAACATCTTGCCAGCTGGATAACTCAATGACTGAAATCCTGTTGCTTAGCATAGTTAGTCACAATTAGAGTTGGCCCATTGAATCAGTGGAACTCAGGGAGGAGTTGACTCATCAGATTACTACGGATTCAGTGGGCCTACTCTAATTAAAACTAAACAACAGGATTTCAGCCATTGAGCTGGGTACCTGGCTGGAGAGCCCTAGATTGGGACTTCAGTTGCCCACTGTGCCTCCTGGAAGAAGAGCCAACCTGTATAGCCTTGGGCAAGCTGCACAATCTCAGAGCACCAGCAGAAGAATTGACCATTAAATCACTCCTAAGTACTTTATATCTAGAACATTTTGGAAAGGGTCTCCATAAGTTGGAATCAGTTTGACAACATGTGCTTGTTGTGATGTTAGTTCAACCTTTGGGGTTTTATCAGTTTCTACCCTTTGTTTTAGAGTAAGCTGATTTGAAACAAAGGAAGGGGAGGAAAACAGTGATTGCCTGCCTGTAGAAAACATTACTTCAGAGCACTCCCACTGTGAGTGGATCTTGTGTAATTATGGAGACTGAGGACAACAAATCTCACTTCATTTTTATATTCTGACCCCCTTAAATGACCTGGGGAACTAGGCTATTTCTACAGATGTTGTGGGAGGAACGGCCAGTCACTCTGGGTCCTTGGCTACTTGCCAGATCTCCATTGAGGTTCACTAATTATGTATGTCCTGGGGCTGCCTTTAAAAAGATCGGGCCAACTATTCTGAGGAGCCCTGGACATCTAGAACGGTGCTTAGAAAACTAACATCTGGACTACAGCTCCCAGAATCACCCAGTCAGAATGGATGTTCTAATCCAGAGAAGTATTTTTCCCTCTAAGTTTAGAGCTAAATCTGGGTGTCAGTGTGGGCCACTGTAAGACATTTTAAAAAGTGGGTAAATCCAGCTGCCTGGCACAATTTAAGGGAATGCTCTCTATTGTTAGGTAAGCCTGTCAAAGCTCAATGATGGGGAGAGGGCCTGCCTGTGGATGTTTTTCTCAGAGTGTTCTTCAAACTCAGGATCAGGTCTGGTGAGAATGTTGATGAAAAATGTGTGCAAACTGTTGCTTGTGTATTTATAAACAGCTTTTCTGGCTTTCATATTTTGTTGTGAGTTTATCATTAACCAGTAGAGGTATGTAGAATGTAGCAGTTTCTCAGGAAACCTAACTTGTTAGCATGTTTATGAGAAAGTACTGTTTGGAATACATTAGATTATATCCCAGTCACTTTGGAATTTACCTTTCTTGAAACAATTGATGAATGGCAAACCTGCGTTTTAAAATATTATTTTATACTTCCTACATGGACCGATATTATACTTAATCATAGTCTGTTAACATGACTGTGGTACAACTGTAGTGCTGCCAAAATGGACATTTGCAGACTTTCTCATGTCAATAAAACTGTTTAAAAGATTGTAGGGAGTCTGAGTGAAGACAAGAGAAACTTAACAAAACATATTAGTGGTTTTAACAGAGGCCTCCCAATTTAGTTAAGCCTTCAAATTGATGTAGTGGAAGCCAAAGTAATCTTTGTGACAACTCTCTTATAAACATAAAATGCTAAGGAAATGTGGCAGGTATTTACAGAACTGAGCATATGTACAGTGTGAAGACAAAGTTACAATCTATGAACTGGTTGCAAGTAGAATATCGCTAGGAAGTACTACAGACTTGGGAAAACACAGTGTAATGTTTTTGCCACCTCATAAGCAAATAACATTTATGGGCCCTTCGTGGGCATTTGCCATTTTGAATACAACAATAGTCTTTGCTTTTAAGTACACTTGTGATTAAATACACCTTGTTAAAATAACCAATGGATGATTAGATTGCAGAGAAAACATAACTTGCATGATTTTCTAATGCTGATGTAACTATGGAAGAAGATGAAGCATATGCATATGACTTGGTTATGCTGCACAAAGAAATGGGTGAAAAAATAGCAACAGTTTGTGAACTGAGTTTTTGACTTTATAAATTCACTTTTAATATTTTGTCAAACTACTTTGAAGACTTTGATGGATCTATTTGTATGTATTCACTTTGACCGCATTTAGAGGTATTTGTTATGGACAAATCTATTTGGGCAAATCTGTGGCTTTCTACCACATCCAAATTTTACCTATTCTGGTGAACTGGGATTAAAAAAAAAATGAACTGAAATCAATTTTCAAACCTTGTAATGCTCAATAGATATCCTCAAACCTCTCACTGACCAAGGTGAAAGAGCTAAACCACCACTTTCTCATTCATTACCATTCTCATCATGGCTGGTTGCTGCCTCTTTTGAGTGGATTATGGAAGAAAGTCTGCTCAGAATTGCCAGATGTATGCATTGGAGGCAATTTTCACCAAAAATGCAGTGCTGTCTGGAGCATACTTGAATCCACTGCAAATGTATGCCCTATCTGGGTGTGAAGGACCAGATGCCTTTAAAACCACAATCACAAGAGGCCGAAGGTGGTGAAGCTGGAGATGGAAGACTATGGACAGGATTTGTTCACAATTTTAAGTTTTACAATGGTTGCCACTTGAAGGGGAGATTCTACCTTTTTATATCTGAGAATGGCAGCCACAGGTATGCCAAGGTTGGAAATAGACAATATGGTTCAGAGATATGCACAAGCATTAGGTTTCTTTTGTGAATTTCCTATTGTTGAACAAAAGGAGAACGGTCATCAGCATAGAAGACAGAGTTGCTGCTTTATTGATTCATTTACCTTACTGTGACTCAACTGTTTGAGTCACAGCTCTATGAAGTTTCTCTTTAAGCCTGCCTTGTGAGTGTGTCTCATTTGGTAATCCCAAATACATCACCTAACCTGGCCTACTTCTCAGTATTCCTTCTCATGGTAAATAGGGCATTAATACTGACTGTTAAAAGAACAGAACTACAGTAAGGGATCTGTTAGTTGCTCCAACTAATAAATTAGATTTTAGTCTTTTGAAAAAGAACAGCTTATTGTTTCTGTACTTCATAGTTATCTATATGTATACTATGTGAACTGAATGCAGAGTGGCAAAATACATTTAGTTTTGTTTTCTGATTAAAGCACAAGCCTGATGTCATAAAAGTATTATGCTTGTTTATGTCCATGATGAGCCAAGAACAAATTGAAGATACATCTATTTTATCCAAATCTCTGCTAAATCCGGTTTAATCCCTCCCCTCTAAAATCAGTTCAGTCTACAATGGTGAATGTAGGACACTTTCTTGTTTTTCCTGGGTATCTGGAACTGTACCACAGGAATGGATTTAGAGCATCTTGTAATAATTTCATTCACTTGAGGCGAGCAGGCTTATTTATTTTTATTTACTTGGCTTTATAATTCATCTCATTGTGAAAACTGAGGATGAGTAACAGTGTATTTAAAAGCAGATTAATGTATCTGTTTGAAATTTAATCAGTGTCCAGGTCAACAGTTTATAGAAATGGAGCAAACATTAAAGTTCCTCTCAGCTTGGCCCCTGCTTTTAGAGCCTTGGAAGTCTTGAATGAAGGCGCGTTGGTGACAAGCAACAAGAATGCAACAGAGAAAATGGGGCTGACAGGGCCAGTTGTCCCCACTCTCTCACACACAGTGGGAGAAGCTAACAGTTCAGTGGGACCACAGTTACTCCTCTATCGTTAACTAGGGAACAAAATTTCATTTTTAAATCTTACTGATGGATATTTCCAGCCTGCACACTTCTCTGATTTTTGCACTGCAGTTCTTGGCACAGAATCTGCAAACAAAAACAGGTAGATTTGAGAAAGGTTGTGTCTGAAAATAAATATTAATTCTTAATGGACCTTTTTTTTTTAAAAAAAAAAAAGCCACAGATGCAGAAAATTGACAGAATGACCTTAAGATTAAATGCATCTGAACCTAACATGAACTGGATATAAACCGATCCATCCTTAATTGTAGCTCGTGAAATAATGAGGTTAGCACAACAACAACCAAATAAGATTTTTAATGTAACATGTGCCTTCTCTTCTGATAAATAATTTTCTGTGCTATGGTTAAGCACATGGTTTCACTCTTTGAGTTATTCTCTTTCCAAAGGCAAAGAATTAGCTAAATATGTTTAAATAAGTAAACATGAGAAATTCTTACGAATTCTGAAGAGCTATGGCTCCCCTCTGCTATAGTCATTAATAATGACAGATGTGTACAGTGCAGAGTTCATGCACATTATTGTCACTTCTAGGGAAAGAGGGAGACTATTTATTACAGGAGGAAGGGAGAGGGAGATGACATGCAGCTGAATTGGAAGAAAAGGAGCAGAGTTGAATGTTCTCCTTTCAGATGGATAATGAAGTGTGTTTGCAAGGGTACTGGTCTTAGTAGGAGTAAATAAAAATACTCACATAGCACCCACTCACTCCCTAGTGTTCTGTAAAAAAAAGATGCAGTAGACTTTTACCAAAAATAATTTTAAAATTTGCAAAATATTTAAGAAGTCTTTAGGAAAGTGAGGCCAAGATTCTGTGGAATCGTTTAGTTTTGGCAGTTTGTGTGTGTATGCATGTGTGTGTGCAGAAAATGCTGTGAGATTAACAACACATTTTAAAGAGTGGTGGTTTGGTGGTTTAAAGTTTAAATCGCACCCTTTAAGAGCATTTCTTGTGATTTGCATAGTTTAAAATTGTTGCTGTACTTATTAGTACAGATTATTTATGTCTTACTAGTACATAGGTGTATATAGTTCAATTTTTCAGTGTGTTTTAACAATGGGAATAAAGGGGGAAAGATTAATGTCTAGAAGGAAGCAGTTTCACACTGTAAGAGTTGCCACAACAAAGCAGTGGTTCCCCACTTGACTTGATGGGTGCCTAAGTCAGTCAACTGTTGTATAGTGGATAGAGTGTTGGCCTAAGGAGACCTGCATTCAGATCCCCACTTGGCCATGGAAACTCACCGCTCCTTTAATATCTCATACACTTTGAAAACCCTATTAGGGATAGCAAAAGCCAGATGTGACTTGATGGCACATAACAACAAAAAGAAGAGAGTCTTCACAGTTAGTACTTGTTAATAGTCCTCAGTTTTCCTTGATTGAGTACGATGCAGTTCTGATACATCAAACTATCCTTATCAGTCAATTTTTTTTAATGTATTGGGCATTCTCTCAAGAGCCAGTGTGGTCTGAGAGTTATAGTGGTAGACTTAGGAATCCTGGTTCACGTTCACACTCAGCCATGAAACTCACTGGGTGAGCAAGTTGTGTCATTCAGGTAGCCACATATATTGTATTAAGCTCTTTGAAAGAAGAAAGAAAGAAGGTCTGATAGGCTATTGGTTACCCATTCTTTGTCTCCTCAGGGAAATATGAATATACATTGAATGGGTTAGGTTGAATAGGTTGACGTACTTATGAACATCAAAGGATGACACATCTTAAAAGATTCTTAGAAAGCAGAATAGCTAATATCATTAACTAAAGTAATTCTCATGTTTTCAGTGATCTCTTGCTGGAGTTATTTACTGAACTCAAATGAGAGCTGATGGATAGAAGAATGGGATTTTAAAATGCAAGCTAAATATAACATACAACAGATTTTCAAGAGAACAAAGAAAATACAGGATAAGGACACTTATTTGCTTCCTGTTTCACCAGCTGCTTCCATCAACTGGTTGGAAGATAATTAAGGGCTTGAGTCTCATTGAAGAGGTAGAGTTCCATACCAAGTCCACACATTCCTCATTTGAAGAGTCATTTATAGGATTTGCAGTTATTGTATACAGAAAGCATATCAAACTGTACCCATCAGGAGATTGGCAGTGAATTTTGGGACATCCAGCAAAGCCACACTATAAGGGATCAAGGGAGAAACTGAAAGAGGGAAAGTTGAGTAGGAAGGAATAAGAAGCATGCCTCAGAAATGTGGAGGAAAAGGTTAGAATGGAAATTAGGTGACAGATGGAATTGTTCAGATAATTTTTAAAACTTCTTAAATCCTTTTGAAAATCAGGAAAGCTGTGGTATATTTGAATGTGGAAAGGAAGAAGACGGGAGTTTCATAGAACAATATTGTAAAGGTAGCTTAGCCAACCAGCTCCCTGAGTCCTACAAACTTTCATAGATCTCCTGGGAAAAGTCAGAAGCCTTTGTTTGTCACAGCTGGCATTTATCCTAATAAAGGGTTAATTCTAGAATGAAAGCAAGCAATCACAAACAATCATACCAAATTCATTAAAAGTCTTAGTTGTGAAGAAAACTACAAGTACAAATGCTTAAAAATGTTTCCTTGCCACTTATAAAAGAATCCAGGTGCTAAAAGTTATGTGCAGAACCTGAGTCATACGTGAATATAAAACGCAAAAGTGCAATAAAATATCAAAAATAATGTTTTAAGTTACATTCTAAAAATGTAAAAGCTTATAGCCTAATGTGGCACATTCAAAAATAAAAGACGCATAATGCATCTATAAGTTAAAAGCATTTTAACTTTCAGTAATTTTTAACTTTAAAAGCATGGAAAAAATATCAAAAGTTAAAAAAAATAAAAATACATAAAATGAAATGCATTACTTAGTCCCTAAGTATGTTAAAAACACAGAGAAAAATAATACACTTTCTACTTTGCTCACCTAGCCATACCAATTAAAATCTATGGAGGAAAATCCATGTTGATAGTTATTCTTTGATGTCTGTTGCCCAAAGCATCATGGAGTTGTGATGATGTGATGAATGCCCTGTGTGTGTGTGTGTGTGTGTGTGTCCTATCTTCAAATACTTATAACTTTTTTTTACAATTGTTTTGCTTTCCTTATAAATATAAACATTCCTTATCTGCTCACCAAGGTAGGAAACTGGTAGATGTTTTACCATAATGCAAAATATCATAGACTTTGTATTTACAGTGGACCCTCGACCTACGGAATTAATCCGTATTGGAACGGTTTCCGTAGGTCGAAAAGTCTGTAGGTCGAAAATGCATTTCCCATAGGAATGCATTGAAAACCCATTAATCCGTTCTGGCCCAAGAAACCCCCCCCCACCACACAAAAAAATTTAAAATAAATTACAGTACAGTAAAAAAATTAAAACTTACCTTTCTGAAGCCTTCCAGGGGGTCCCCCGCCGCCGCCATCACAGCTGCCCAAGGCCTCCGAGGGCTTCGGCGCCGCTGCCGGAGGCCTCTCGGAGGTCCCCCGCCCCCGCCGACGCAGGCTTTCCCAGGGTGGACCGGGCCTACCAGGGGAGGGCTTCCCCCGGTAGGCCCGGTCTACTGCCCGGGAAAGCCTGGTAGACCGGGCCTACCAGGGGAGGGCTTCCCCCGGTAGGCCCGGTCTACCAGGCTTTCCCGGGCAGTAGACCGGGCCTACCGGGGGAAGCCCTCCCCTGGTAGGCCCGGTCCACCCTGGGAAAGCCTGCGTCAGTGGGGGACCTCCGAGAGGCCTCCCATGGTGGCGGGGAAGTCATCCGGAGGTCCCCCGCCACCGCCGCCACTGCTGGGAGCCGAGCCGCGCCGGGCGATCCCGGCCATGCTCAGACTATTGGACTTCCCCTGCCACCGCCGCCGCCGCTGGGAGCCAAGCCGCACCGCACCACGGCTCGGCTCCCAGCGGCGGCGGCAGGGGAAGTCCAGGAGTCCGAGCATGGCTGGGATTGCCCAGCGCGGCGCGGCTCCCAGCAGCGGCGGCGGGGGGACCTCCGGATGCCTTCCCCGCCGCCATGGGAGGCCTCTCAGAGGTCCCCCACCCCCGCCGATAGTGCCTCCGAAGCACGATCGGCGGCGGGGGGGACCTCCGAGATGCCTCCCATGGCGGCAGAGAAGCCCTGGAAGGCATCCGGAGGCAGATCGGCGGCCTACGGACTGGAAGGGGGAGGCGGGGAAAGTGCCAAATTTGAATTTGGCGCTTTCCCCGCCTCCCCCTTCCGGTCCGTAGGTCGATTCTCCGGCTGCAAGTCGATTGGAAACTTTGTGGCCAGAGAAGTACGAAAGTCAAAAATTCCGTAAGTGGAGCCGTACGAAAGTCGAGACTCCACTGTACATGGTATCCTTGGCTAGGAAAAATATGTTAATAAACAGGAATGTTTTGACTTTCTATCTTAGGAAATTCCTACCAAATGTTTCTGTTATCTTCGTAATAATGTGAAAACCTAAAACTTACAGAAGTACTTACATTTCATGGATTTATGTTTTCCAAAATATGGTGATGTAAGGTTATATAATACAATAACTGAAGGATGCAAACTTTTGAGCAGAGTTAAGAGAACAGAAAGGGCGTGGCATGCCTTATTATTGACATTTCCTTATTCATTCAGTGTTTATAGACTGTCCAATAATGCAAGTTACCTGAGCTGTTCATAAGTAAAATCTTTGAATTAAAAATAGAACATGAAAATAAAACTTAAACTGGAACAAAACAATCTTATAGTCAAAACAAATTGTCAAAAGCAGCAGAGAGTAAGATCCATATGGAGGTCTGAAACATACTAAAACAGCTATGGTACAGCTATAGTTACAGAACTGATATGATCTGATATACACTATTCTTACAAATCAGTGTTAAACTACTGTGGTGTTAAGTTTATTGGATAATTTCATTTCTTTCAATATTAATAATGATATTAATACTTAGAAGCCATTTTGAACCTAAGCAAAAATATCATAAACGTTCCCAGATACAGTAATTGTATGATAATAACACAGATAAAGGAGTAATATGTAGTGTTGGCAGATAAAAGTAGCATGGGAAAGATTTCATTACAGACAAAAATGCCTGTTTCATTGGAAAAAATGAATAAATTTTATTCTACCTTTCCTTTCTGTTCATTTAATTTGCTTTTTGTTTTGGAGGGTGATGGGTTAAACTGAATATTTAACAATACAGTGTTTTACCCTTCTTGGGAATTCTAAGAGGGAATGTGATTTGATGTTTATGTGTTGTATGAATTTATGTGCTGTTTTGCAAGATTAAAAAAATATCCCAAACTTGGTTCACACTAAAGACTTTCTAGCAAAATAATACAGCAAAGTTTAAATTATTCTAAGAGCAATTAAAACAAAAGGACCAATGAATTAAACCAAGTTAATATCCTATTTGAAAGTGTTACAGGCAGGACTTTTTTCCAGCCCCACTTGGGGATACTTGATATTCCATGATGGTCTCTCATCTCAATACTAAGCAGCCTCGCCTGCTTAGATTCTAAAAACAGATAAGAGCAAGTGAGTGCAGGATGGTATAGTTTCAGAATTGAGGACTGCTCTGTTTTATGTTTCCACCAGCCTGATTGTACCTAATTACAAGTCATCAATAGAATCTTTGTGGCTGCTTGTAAGGCCCAGAAAGACTCAAGTGCGTAGGCGGTCTCAGCTGAGGTTCACGTAGCTTTTTAGATCAGTACCAGAAACTTCATTTGGTTTGGAAGCAAATAGACAGCCAGTGCAGGTACACCGTATGGTGTGGATAGAGTAATGGACAAAGACTCAGGAGACCTGGGTTCAATTCCTCAGCTCTGTGTGTGTGTGTGTGTGTGTGTGTGTGTGTGTGTGTGTGTGTGCATAGAACTGGTAAAACCACTCCTGAAATATCTGACTTAACCTTGAAAACCCTATTGACAGCACATAACATGTACAGGCAGCACATAATATATACACCTTGTACAGCTGACACAAGATTGGAGTAACACACTTGAAATATTTAGTACCAACAACCTTTTATGCAGTTAAACTCTGCAGTAGCTAAAACTCTTCTGTGTGAATGAGTGGTGTGTCAGTACTGTCCCCATTTTGTCCTTTCCTCTGCAGATATATGTATTCCCTCAAATTTCTCTGGAGTGTTGGAAACTCTTGAATACTGTGGGATTTGGTATTGAGGCCTGCAGTAGTGGGTCAGTGGAGGAAATAATCTGTGGATCACTAAATCAGAAGTGAGGATGCAATTCACTGTTTGGCTGCAGGTTCTGTTTATAAATCTGCTCTTAATACAGTGCTGTATTTTTACAGGAATATTTTTACATTATGTAAGAAACTTTGTTTCTCAAGATTCAAATTAGTTTTCTTTTTATAGCAGTATGGCTGTAGGGCCCACCTGTGGGTTCCCAGCCACATATTATTAAAAACATACCTTCACTGTGGCACATTTAAGTATTGCAATGATATATTGAAACCATTTGTTGAGAATAATGAAATGTAAGGCTCAAAATTGTTCTGAGTCAGCAAATTATACCTAACAAGTGACTCATTTTGGGAGTCACTGTTACAGCTTACACTTTAGTCACAGAAGAGTATTATTTGCTATTCAGAGTTATTTTTTAAAAAATTGACACTGTAATTGAGTTTGCTTTGTTCTTTTCTTAACTAAAAAAAATAAACATATATTAGAAATGAAATGTACTTTGCCTGAACTTGTTTATTCCTTTCCATCTTCTAGATAAAGTAAGCAAACCAACCAACCAGTGCCAGAGAATCTGGCATGGTAGTTATTTCCAGTCATGTTATTATTTCTTCTGTGCATGTTAGAATATATGGTGGGTAGTCATGTTAGTCTGCTGCAGCAAAATAACAAGAAATCTTGTGGCATCTTAAAAGATTAGCAGGTTTTATTTAGCATACGTTTTTGTGGACTGAAGTTCACTTCTGGGGGCCTGAGGAAGTGAGCTGTAACGTGTGGAAGCTTATATGAAATAAACATTTTTAGTCTTCAAGGTGCCACAAAACCTCTTGTTGTTTAGGTAATCATTCTTTCTCTGATCTGAATGTTAGGTGAAGTGCAATATGCACAATTGGCAGGGCTTTGGGTTTTTTCCCCAGTTACCCCTATTTAGGATTATTCTATCCATGGCCTGTTTCTTTCCATGGTCTATTCATTCAGATATGTTAAATCCCCATATAGCACAGCCTTCTATTTCAGAGGCTACAACAGGGCACGGAACAAATGTCATTTATTTGATATTGGTCCTTCATTTTGTTAGTGAAATGTTGGAGGTTATGGGTTTGCCATATGAAACTGGCCTCTTGTGCTTGTAGGCTTAAATGATGTTCTGTAGAGGAAGTTGGTGTGTGAAAGGGGCTTAAGAAGTACTACAATGAGTTTGAGTGTGATGTTAAGTTCATTGTAACCATTCATTTTCCTGGTTTATAGGTTATACATATAAACTTTATTGTTTCTGGCCATAGACCTTTACAATGGGTTATAGGTTATAGTCAGGCAGTTTTTAGTATGTGCAGGCAAACAGAAAAACTACCCATTCCCACACCCCAAGTCACGTTTTGCAATGATGGATGTTAACCCCATTGATACAGGACATCCCTTCCCATGCATACATAGACATTAACTGCCTAGATTTCTATTGGTTCACAGTACAGAAGACCAACATTGCTTATAACGCCAAGAGAGGCCCGGTGGGAAAAAAACTAGAAATCGGGCCTTCTCGGCAGTGGCCTTTGGAACAACTTACCTGTAGAGATCCGCCTGGCTCCCTCACTGAGGGCCTTCAAGACTAACCTGAAGACATGGCTATATAGGCAGGCCTTCCCTACAGCCTTTACCTAGTCTATCTCCTCTTTTCTTTTTTTCTCTCATTCTTCTTTTTCTTCTTTTTTCCTTTCCCATCTTGGACTAATCTGGATTTTATCTTAGTTTATTTTTATATTATATGTAAACCGCCCAGAGTAGACACGTTCTAGATGGGTGGTATATAGATCTAATAAATAAATAAATAAATAAATATAACCATCCTTATTCAAACACTTCATAATACAAACAGGGAAACAATGTAACAATTGAGTTAGTTACATTTCTGTTTTTCATTCAAAACTACTGTTTAGGTCATACTTTTAAAAATGCACTGTTATTAAAGCTTTTTTGAAAATTTTCTGTTTGTGTTTTAAAATACATTATTATTAAGAGTCTGAAAGTTATTTAATTTCCTTACTAATATGCTGCCATGTTTGGTTTGAACCTGAGCTGGTAAAAGTTTATTCTTAACCAAAGCATTTTCTTTTTTCAAGGAAGTAGGTTAAATTTGAGTTTTAGAGCCCCAAGGCTCTCTCTCTCTCTCTCTCTCTCTCTTTGTTCAGGCTCTCTTTTAAAACTCCTCCAAGTGGGCCCCCTTTTAGAGACTTAGAATCATACATTTGTGAGGTTGATCCAAATTTTCATCAGAATAGTTTCTGTCAACTTTTTATAGATGGAAAGAATTATGTTTTTTTTTAAAGTGCTTAACTGACAGGGTTTGAAATCTGAATACAGAGTTAATTTTCCTTTTGATCAACAGGATTTTTAAATGCCTGTAAGAGTATGTTAAGGTGCTGCAGAGTATAATAAAATGCTATTACTATTTAAAAGGTACATAATGAAAGTGTCTGCACAAAAGGCTTGTATTAATGTCAATCACTTTCTTGTGGCTTATACTCTTAAGTGCAGTGTTTGAAGCAGATAATGTTTAATGTTTGGACAACATTTCATCAAAATATCAGTCTGTCTTTGTCACACTACAGCACAATAGTTTCATTATACATTATTAAGTGAAATTATTTATGAAACAAAAAGATATTGCATAAAATTTTACATTCCTATGTATACGTGTGTGTTTGTGTGTGTGCTTTTAAAAGGTAGACTATTTTTATATGTACACTTGCTATAAAAACATACAAAACTTTGATGTATGTTAAGGTGGAGGTTGATTCTTTGGATCATTTTCAGATTTCCTCTCTGCCTTCAGTGGGAAATGCAAAGTCCCCTGGTTTCACAAACCACTCTATATGTTAACTGGGAATGACAGTGTGATAATAGATCATACTAATTGCTCTTTGTTCTCAGAGTGATGTTCAAAAATAAAGCCAAACCAGACCTGCAGTGACAAGTTGTTCAGAGCATTTGACAAATCTCATATACAATATAACTTGAATTCATTTATTATTGTTTAGCCTTTATGATACCTTTCAAACCTAGGTATAGAATTAAGTCTTCTGGGTTTATGTTATTTAAAGTTCCATTTGATTTTTTAAAAATGTGTAGTCCAGTGTTCAAATGAAAGTGGTAGGATTCCATCAACCAAGCTGATGTTTTTGGTTTGCTATACAAATAAACATTGCCTTGCATAAATGAGAAGTACCATCCAAACATCTGGGCTAGATAGAGGTTGATATCCAAAGCATATAGATGGTGCTATTTTGCTTATCCTTGATGCAATGTTTTGTGTAGCCCATTTGAAGCCTAAGAGACAGCAGTGGAGGAAAGGCAGATGCTGCTGAGGGAGCAGGAGACCTTTTTATGACTGAAAATTAAAAAGATGGTGAAACTTAGCTCCTGAGCAGGGGGTTCGTTGGGGGAAATGAGGGCAGTGGAGAGTTTTCAAGGAAAGGCTAAAAGGCTTCTGAAGTATGCAGAAGCAGGCAATAAGTTAAGTGATTTAAGGAAAGGCCACATGTATTCAGAGAACTCATAATTCGGGCAGTAACTAAAGATATGTATAGTTATGTGATATCAAGTTGGAACCGACATATAGTGATCTTAATAGGGCTTTCAAGGTAAGTGAGATATTTAAAGAGTGATTTTTCCAGTTCTGCTGCCCCAGTGAGTTTCCATGGCCAGATTCCTAACAGAGTTGGGATTAGGAATTTAGTTAAACCACCAGGAACAGTCAGGTTAAGACAAATTAAAGCCAAATAAATAAGAGATGGGCCATATTTTTTTAAAGAGCCATAAATTCCAAATTGCTAGCTGAAGAAGAGCTTGAAGCCAAATTGCTAGCTGAAGAAAGAGCTTGAAAGAGATGGAAACGGCTGCAGCTTGAAATGCTGCAGCCGTTTCCATCTAATAAGCTTACCTGGCCTATACACCATCAGCCAGGTGAATCTGGGACATTAAAAACAGCACATAAATTTGGAACTGCTCACAAGAACTTGATGCACAGCCTTGAAGCCGATGATTTGTTTTTTGTTTTTGTTTTAAAAAAATATATTCTTAATGGTCGATTAAAGGTATCACCTGCTCCTGCATTTGTATTGTTTCCACGACCATGCGGCCCTTTCCTGATTTTTGAATAAACAGAAGGTTTCCATAGAAAAGGTAAGCAATTATTAGAGGTTTCGTTGAGTAGTATGGGAGAAAGGAGGTGATTTACTTTGTTAAGAAAATAATAATAATGAAAACTGAACTATGTGATGCATTTGAGAGGAGAAAGGAAAGTCTTCATTCAACAGGTGTAGTTTAGGCCAGGGTGGATATTGATAGAGACAATATGAAGAGAGGAGGCCTTGGTTATGCAAGTGATGCCAATTTGCATATTAAATAGAATTATATATGCAATCACATATGATGAGCTGTAAGCATACTGATTAGGAGATGAAATAATACAAAATTAATAAAGAGCACTGTGTACCTAGAATTTTTTACAACCGTGTCTCCATGTTTTTTCTTCACCATTTGGCCTGAATTCAGATGTTGCATCTGTGTGCTGTCTTTCCTCCTTTCTTCTCCCTTGATGTTTTGGAGGACAAGCACAGACAATAGCCTACTGATTGAAAATAATGGCAAATAATGGTTTGCTAAAAATTAGGATGTTTAGAAGGTATTAGACTATGCAAACAACTGAGAAAGTGCTGAAGCTCAAGTCGTAGACCAATTAGTCAAAAAGCGGTTGCCATCTATATCTAGGAGCATGTTATTTTTAAAAAATGTGTAAATATGTCAATGATACATAAATGTTTGGAAACATGTATATTACAGAATGCCATGTACAAGCAGTTGAACAAGACAAGTGTTTGGCTACTTTTTAAAGGCACTCACAAAGCAGTCTATGTTTGGATAATTTTAAGGTTATTTCTCAAAGTATAAATGTTCTGAATGTGCTGTTCAGCAGGAGAACAGTTGTAGATGTAGTCATTTCCAGGGCTGGAACAATTGTAGCTCAAGAGAAAGCAGATGCTGGACTCTATTAAAGATACCCGTGATATCCCTTTATATTGTCTCTTAAGCTGGGGTTATATGTACCTTGCATTCAACTGAAGGTTTATCACTTGTGCAGCTAAAAGGTGACTGTAAAGGTTAATCCATCTCTATACATGGTGATGGACCATTTTTTCACCTCACTGATTTCTTCATGTCCAATATATAGCTCAGCTCAGTGTTTTTGGTGCATAATTTCTGCTGCACAGCAATTTCAGATAGGTGACAATTGAAAAGAAACTGTATTTTAAAAATGAGTTCAGATTTAAAATTATTCTGTCATAGGTCAGCAGAATGGAAACATATTACTTAGCCTATAAGCATATTAAAACACACATAAAATAATTCTAAGTGTCCACCCAGCCAGTTTGAATCTATGGAGGAAAATCCATGTCGTTTATTGTTGCTGGCTTCTGAAAATGAAGTCTGCTGCTGCGCTGCTACAAGATTTTGCTCTCTGATGTCTGGTGTCAAAAGTGGTGTGGAGTTGTGATAAATTTTGATAAGTTGAATTTCTGGATGAGTTTTATCTCCTTATATTTACAGTTCTTTCAGGTGTTCACACTTCCTCCCTATCTGCCAGCAATTCTTTCTCCAGGGGCCTGGAGATCCAAGAAAATTTTCAATAGGAAATTCTATTGTTGTTCCACTTACTGTAACTCTAGAGGTTTGTAACTTAGAATCTGGCAAGCTGCCACTATCATTGTTTTGAATAAAATTCTGCATAGCTGGGAAGAATAAAGGCCTGTCACACCAAGGTGCTATAAAACCAAGATATTGTAACACTACGATATTGTAATACCAAGATATTATAACACCAAGGTCCTGGAATGCCAGAATATTTTAGCAATAGGACCTCCAGACACCACCTACATATGTACACATTGGAACATAAACATGTTCAACTGTCAGGATTGTTATGGTACAACAACCTTCCTCAGTTGGAGAGCTGGCTAAGTGTTTTGCATTGACTGTAGTAAACTATTGTTCAAGCTTCAATTTTAAAAGCCTTTTGATTTTCAAGCTACTTTTTCTATGCCCCCTTAATTATTTTAACACTCTGTACACACAGAATTTCACACCTTGACATCGGTATATGTTTTTCTAAGCAGTGAGGGGTCAGTATGTATCTTCTTTAAAAAGGTTGCTTAAGAATGTGCACAAATACCATTTGTTCCACTCATCCTTTACTGTAACTTAACTGTATTGAGAAGGAATTTGTAAACACAGCTCTTATTAATGTGCCTTATTATGAAATGAGCAAAAACTGTTTTCCTCATATTCTGAGCTGGTTAAATATTAAGTGTATGTATCTGTAGTAGCTGAACTTGGCAACTGGTGTGAATTTTAACAACATAGGCAATTATTTTGTTTTCAAGGTAAATGTCATGGGCCTTTTGAACTCCTCTGTTATCTGTGGCATCAGAAGCTTTAAAAAAATCATAGGGCTTGCTCTCTATTGCAGAAAAATATTTTGATTTCTGTCACACCTGTAGCTGTCACTGATCTTGGCTGAACATCCAACATGGGCAATCTGCTATGTCTGTGATGTGCAGCTTGGGGAGCTACAGAAAGAATGTGGATGTGAATTATTGAAGGAGGAAGCATGATTGCACACAGAGGCGGACAAGGTTTTCTTCATCAGTGGCCTTGGCTGTATCACTAATTCCATCTACCTGTGTAAATATGCAAGACCAATATAGTAAATTAAAGGTTAAACTGAAGCAAGAACCTGAAGCTCAATACAGTTATTAATAAAAAAGTGAGTAGGAAATGAAAGTTTTAAAAATCTGTTAAAAGCTTTCAGCAAGGTGGCTGGATACAGCCTTGTGTCTTGTGGGACAGAAAGATGAGGATTGCAGTCCCTATGTGTCATGCTTGGAAGTCCTCTGGTTGGCCAAAAAGTAAAGGTATAGATCAGAGCCACCTACTGTTGTCTTGGGTACATTTTGTTATTTGGTTATAGTGAAAGTGTGTACGTATGTATATATCTCAATGACTGAGAAACAAATATTTTGTGGAAGTTCTAGCTTTTAATTCAAACAACCCTCAAATTCTTTGTGTCAAAGAAGGGATGGCTTGCAACAATAAACTGTTGCTGAAAAAATTCATTTGTGTCTCAGGTTATCTGAATTGCAGATGGGTTCAGAGGAATCAGGGAAACCTGAGGAACTGACAGGTTACAGTTCTCAAAACACAGACAGTCCAGAGGTTTTTACCTTCTGAACACTGCTTCCACTATTCCACTGGTTAAGGGATATTAAAGGAAGAACAATCAGATGTTTGCATCTCTGATATACACATTGCACTAACAGGCTGCAAGAGCAGATAATGAAATTTAAAATGTATTCTGGGAAATTTGGCAATAGAGAGGGCTTCAACTGCTTTTTCATGTTAGTTACATTTTATATCATACTGATTATATGCAGGTCTTTTCATGTCATATTTAGTGTATACAGTGGTGCCTCGACTTACGACCATAATCTGTTCCAGAAGATGGGCGTAACTCAAAATGGCCGTAAGTCGAAGCACCATTTCCCATAGGAATGCATTGAAACCCCATTAATCCGTTCCAGCCGGAAAAAATAATCACAAAAAAAAACACAACACTCCAAGCCCCATCGGAAGGCGATGGGGCTGGGAAAAAAAATCAAACACACACACACACACACACACACACACACAGAGCCAGCTCCATTAAGAACACAAGGGGGCTGGGGGAAAAAAATCAACCCCCCCCCACACACAGCCAGCCCCATCGGAACGCCGTGGGGCTGGGGGAAAAATAAAAAACAACCCCCCCGCACAGGCCAGCCCCGGCGGAACACTATGGGGCTGGGAAAAAACACTCAAACCCCCTCCCCCCCCCACACACAGCCAGCTCCATTGGAACGCGATGGGGCTGGGAAAAAACCACACACCAAAAAACAAAACAAAAAATCACAGCACAGAAACATAAACCCCCCAAACCCAAACCCACCCTGCAAAACCCTGTAAATGTACTCACCCAGAAGCAGAAAGCAGCACCAGGCGAAAGAGCTACAAAGAAGCTCTTCGCTGACCAACGGCTAGCCCTCTAATTTGAATTCCCCGCCTTTTCCCCCTGCCTCTTTTGTTTGCAACTCGAAGCTCAGGCCGCAAGTCGAAGCAAAATTTTGCAGCCGGGAGCTGGTCGTAACTCGAAATGGTCGTATGTCAGGACATTCGTAAGTCGAGGCACCGCTGTATATGTTTTTATATTTGTGGTTAATGTGTAGTATCATTGAACTTACATACTACCAGGCAGGATTGCATCCCAGACATTTTGGGGCCCAGAGCAAAAGACCAGATGGTGCTTCCTACCTCATTCCACACACACAACTTGTCCAGACTGGGACTTGAATTTTATTTCCACACTAGTAGTGAGACCCTGTCCTTCACTCCATTTAAAGAAGCAGGCTACCTTAGGGGGTGCAAAATGGGCCATGTGGCACACGTAACTCTGTGTCGCCTGGCATTTATCATCTTTTATTCCAGCGTATGTTTACTCCAGGTAAAATATGATTTTTCTTCAGTCTTTTAGTTGAATCTAGTCATTACTCATAGCCAAAGCAATGAAATGAGACATTGTGGTGCTTCACTTAGATATTTGGAAGAACTTTTTATTTGAATCAGGTGCTGATGATACCCTCTGTTAAAATACACAACACATCAAAGATAAATGGTTCAAATCCCACTAATGCCTATTTATGGTTTGTATAAACCTTATGTGAACAGCAGTAGGCCAGTATTTGCAGCCTCAATAGATTTTAAAACTGTATCCAAATACTTAAGAAATTCTGTGTATTATGTAAAAAAAAAAGAGTCTTCCATATTATCTTTCTATCTTGGAAGAATAGAAGTGTATCTTTTTGGAAGAGGGGTCTATACAAAATATTTTGAAGCTAAAATACCTTCAGGAGGTATTACATAACAGATGGGGACATACTAGGCAGATGTATAAGAAGGTGTATTTATCACCTGTACATTTTCCACTTTTATACTTGAGATGCAGTATAATGCTTCCTAAAGAGTTTGCAACTAGTGTTGAACACTAGAGAAATTTGTGTTATCTGAAGCAATTTGTAGATTATGAAACCTGTTACCCAAGTGAGTTCTGTTGTGCTGTTACTTGCAGTTTGTTCTGGGATTGTCCAGCTTTAAATGTGTTTTTGTTCTTTACATTGGCCAGTTAAAGATTTTTTTCTTTTTAACTGAAAGGACACATCTACTAATGTCCTCTATATTTCTTAGAAATCTATGCTTCCTGTGAATGCATTACAAATGCAAAATTCCTTTTAAAGATGTCATTCTAAAAGGCTTACAGATTTTAGTAAACATGCTGTGGGTATTTGCTTTTAATCTCTCTTAGTTTTCAGAACTAGATTTGCATTTTTAGGGTTTTACACTTTAACAAGGTATTTTCATTGATCAGCTACTTAATTACCTTTGATTCTCCATGTGAGTGCATAATCCACGGCACAGTTACAGTAGCAGTTGTTAAGAGCTCTGTAATAATTTAAACATTTTGGTACTTTGAAGATGACAAACTAAACAATGGCTGCCTAGAGATTTACATGGTAGTTGATGAGCACTCTTTTAAATTATAAACATGTTAGGCAATTTCATTTAGGGAAATATGAAGTATATAGTAAATGAACTATATGAAATTTCCCATCTTTGGAGGACAAGATCTCAGATGGTTGCGACTGGAAAATCTTTACAGTTCCAGCCTCTTTTTTTGCAGATCTGTGTTCAGGGTTATTGAATACTACCAGTTCATAGAAATGTTGATGAAAATCTGTTCAAGATAATGTGCCTAGCTTGAGGCTTAGGTGTTTAAGTGTTATGTTTTATGCACTTAGAATGAAACTTTGTGTAGATACAGAAGTTTGATAATATTTTAACATTCCAGTATTATTATGTACATATGCTTATTAAGATCTACAATTTATGTTGAAATCTCTGTGACTATCACTTCAGAACCCAGCCTCTGCTCCTACATTTTAGTGTTAATGCCAAGGGTGGAGTGTGTTTTGGTGCAAACTTCTCTGTGAGGAAGGAAAGGGCAGTTGGACATGGGAGGTTTGTATTCATATATTTGGGGATACGAATACGAAGCACAGCACCACAGGTGCTACGGAGGTCCGTTCCCTCCCCCCAGATCCAGTGTGGTCCACTCATCGGGCTTTGTGTGGCATGCATGTCCATCATTTTTAATGTGCCAATCGCAGGAGTCACCCGGCCGGCACTTCCCTGCCTCCCTGTGCTGCTGACCACTGTGGCAATGAGGTGCAATGATGAGTCTCCCCACTCAGCTGCAGTGTGGTTAGCATTGCAGGGATGCGGGGAATCACTAGCCAGGCTACTTCCATGATTGGCACAACATGGATGATGATAGCTGCATGTGCTGCGCTGCAGTTCTGGGGAGGGGAGGGTCCAAAGGGCCCGGCCACCTTTGTTGGTGATATTCATATTTGTCTCCCCAGGGAGACAAATATGAATGTCCCATCTCTTTATATAAAGAAGGCCTCATGGGACTGCTATCATCTTCTGAGAAACAACAGGATTAGGGCACTGACCTTGACAAGAACTATTATCCCCACTATCAAAGTTAAGGACATACAGGCCAAAATGCTGTTGCATAATGTAAGGAGAGTTTCAGTTCATTGCTTATAAGTAAGTAAAGTGCTCCTGCTGTGATTTGGACCAAAACTTACAACTTTGCTTATGTTCTGCAAAAGGATTTTGGGCACAGAGTTTAGTTCTAGCTATCAGTATCAACAGAGTAGATCCATTGAATGAATGGAGCTTTCTTCATTAACACTTACTTATTGACTTGTTTAGTCAGCATTTATTGATCATTAGTTCAGTGGCTCTACTCTGTTCGCTACAAACAACTGGATGTAGCTCTTGTAGTTTTCAGTAGTTCATTCCTGGAGCTGTCACAGCCCAGGAACCATAATGATTGTGAAGTCAATATTTCTTATAAGAAGCCTTTCAATTTTTTGGTGTCTTTTTCTAGGTAGGATTAAGGATTTTGTTCTGTATTGGGAAGTGAACTGACATGATTTGCACCTTTTGAACTAATGCACAGGTTAGAATTTATTATTTTTATAACACTTTTACTGCACCTTTCCAATAAAAACTAGTGCTCCCAGGCACCTTACAGATTTCTTAAAAGAAGAAGAATAAAACTACATAGAGCTAAAATTAATAAATTAATATAAGCATCCCCAGTGTAAAACCATCAAAATCAAGTGAATACATTTAAAAAACAATTTAAATAAACAAACAAGGATATAGTTTAAAACAGTGCTGTGGGGCAGAATGTAGCTGTTCTTCCAATTCTACAGTTCTCAAAATTTTGTAATACAATTTTCAGGTTAAAAAACATTCCAGAATATATACAAATATGTGTGTACAATTTTTCATACATTTTGCCCACCCTCAGGCCTTGCAGTTTAAATGTAAAAATGGGAGAAAGGGACCTTACAAAGGTCTGCATGCAAGGCTGATACAAAATGGTAAATTCTGAACCTACAGTCCATACCTCTTTTGTTTTGAGGTAAAATCTACAAAACTAATGGTGATGCAATCTCTTTATTTCTCTTCTACTTCTGTCTCTATTTCCATATCTATTTATCTATACTGCACACATAAACCTATAATAAATCAGAGCATCTTAATCCTGGCTATAGAGTAATTATATGGGAATGGTTGGAAACTTCTTATAGCTGAGATCAGAGGGTACTGCTTGATGAAGGGAAAAAGGTATTTTCCTAAGAAACACAGCTTGCCTGATTAACAGAGGAGGTGACTAATCACTTGTCCTGCCCTGATGGCTCTCAGCAGTTAAACCACAGGCCAGTTTGTTAAATCTGTAAACTGTTTGCCTGCTTGTTTTACAATGTTTATAGATGACAGACACTGTGCATTTGTCTTTGCTTTGCATAAGCTATTATTTTTTTTCTAACATGCTTTTTGTGAACGACAACAGAAAGAAAAAACCCAAGTCTAAAAGACTAACAACTTTTTATTTGGCATAAGCTTTGGTGGATTGAAATCTACTTCATTAGATGCAACAAATGTATCTGAATTGGGTTTGCAGCCCAGGAAGGCTTATGCCAAATAAATCTTCCCTTTAAGGTGCTATAGGATTACCTTTTTGACCATTCACTTGTTTTTGCTGCACTAGGCTAACATTGCAACTTACCCACCCCATGGTTTTTTTTGGGAAATTACCAGTGCTTTGACTGAAGGAAATGTTTATTATTATCATTTTTTAAACTAGACCACTTCCTTAAAATGTTGCTATGCTACCATGAAATGGATATCAAAATTTGGAGTGGGGAAAATAATTGGCATTGAGAGCATGCAAATGTATACATACCTACTGGTCCTTCTTGTTCACAAGTGTAAATTTATAATTTTTTTATGTGCAGTAGACAAGCAGTTAAGTCAGAAAAGTCCCTTCTGTACTCTCAATTTGAATAAGCTTTAGTCAATAGATAAGAGCAAGAATGTAGTCATACTGGAAATAAACCTCAGAGTAAGAAAGGAGGGTTCAGATGTTTTGAGCAACCCTTGCATTTGCAGAATTACAACAGATCTGTAGGTTTTAGTGCAGTGTGAATTCTGTATGCTCAGAGGCTGTGAAATGCTTACTGGCCATTGAGGAGAAAGACTGGAAAACTGAAATGAGACAGAAATGCGATAGAGCTCCTGGAGGCAGATAGTGACTCGGAACACTCCATATGTCAGTGTTTTTATGCAGGTCTCACTTGAAGAAATAAATGGTTAGTATTCCACTGTCTTTAATAGGCCTTCTGTCAGTCCTTAGAATAGTCCTGCTAAAGAGATTGGATGAGGGAATTGCTTAAGTGAGGCCTCAGTTCTACAGAGATTTGAATCCAGAACTTTAAAGTAACGTTTTGTTCTCTGTGCACTGGAGCACTAGCCATTCCATTGATGACATTATGTATTTTAGTGACTGATTGTTTGAAATTACATACTTCAGAGTGGGTTGATTATTTTCAGTTTCAGCAGGACTGTTATGCTTCACACATGGCTGGTGTCCATGATGACCATTTTGATTATGCATTTATAAAATTATCAGGGTATTTTAATCAATTTTTAATTTTCTAATGCCAGAGAGGTGGGCTTGTTTTTCTTCCCACAAACCACATTTCATATATCTGTTTATTTTAAAAAAACCCTGAAATAAATAATTCACCAAGTCCACTTCCTCCCACTAGGTGTCCCAAAATTTAAGTTATGCATCCTCATGCTCTTTAGGGCGTCAAATGTGAGCACCAGAAGGTGATTAAAAACACACATAGAAGGTTTGTAGGTTGTAAGATATTTAAGGGTAGGACCATGATACTCTGTAATTTACTCTATACTCTATAATTTGCATCACTTATTTGCAATGTTATATGGCACAAATCAAAGTGCCAGTTTTAATCCAGAAAGCC